>CACKRE030002528.1:10427-22027 GCA_902602495.3 Ectocarpus sp. CCAP 1310/34 | reverse complement strand
CCCGTCCACCCCGTCCACCCCATGCCTACCTTCTTGTGTCTTGTTTCCAGTCCGTGAGGCTTCACGACGTGGCGGAAGAGACCGGCACTGGGTATGGTGTCGAGATCGCACACCTGCAGAAGTCGTCTGACTTGCTCGCGCGCGCCTTCAAGCAGGCCCACAGGTACAAAACAACAAGCAACAAATTTACTCGGATATTTTGTGTGTGTTTGGTTCTAGTCTTCTCGCGGCTGTTATTCGAAACAGGCACCACCTTCGGGGGCCCCGCCGAATCATAGAATCATGACAACGACGATGACTCGTGATTGTTAGAAACAGGCGCTTCCTTCGGGGCCCCCGCCGAATTGTGACAATGACGATGACAATGGTGCATGCATCCATTTCCTTTGCCCCCTCGATGGCGCGTGCCCTGTTGCGGCTCCTCAGGAACTCCCTTTCCTCGACGTTCACTACGAAAGCCGAAACGCTCAAGGGCATCGTGACCAAGGCTCTCAACTCTCGTGCCAAGGATAACTCCACCATTTACCTCGAGCCGGTCCCTAGCCAGGCTACCCTGAACGCTGTGCCGGGCCTTGGTATGGTGAAACCGACTCCGTTTGTCGAGAGCACAGGCGAGTTAGTTTGGTCCAGTGGTTATCCTCTCTCCTTTGTTTGTTCAGGTTTGAGCATGAGCGAAGGAAGGAAGGGGGAGAGGGACAGACAAGGGAAGACTGAGACCGAGAGACAAATAGAGAGCAGACACACAGACAGGAGAGGGCTTGATTTTGTTTTTGTTGCCAACGCCCTTCTATTGTGTCTTATGTGCGCGATGTTTGCGTTGGTGCATTGTACTTGAAGTGTGAAGTGTGAAGGATTCCTTCGTGTTGGTTTTCTTGCCGACAAGCGAGCGGTCGATCGCATGATGAAAGTATACAACAAGTCGTCTGTCTCTTGTATCTTCCTCTTGGGGCCTGGACCCTGGATGTGAGTCACTCTCTCTATTGGGACCTCATCGTTTCAGGATGTTGTCCGTTTGGAGCGCAAGATCTCGATCTCGCTGACACCACTGTAGTAGACCGACCGAAGCGTGTGGGGAGTAGATTACCCTCTCTTTCGATTTTCCATGAGTTTAAGCCAATCATCCGCTGTTTATGTGAAACAAGCTCCTTTTGAGGTTCCGTGGATAATTCAACCCCCCGTGTCTATGCCAAACATGCTCCTTCGATTTTCCGTGGTAAATCAGTCTCCCTTGTCTATGCCAAACACGCCCTTTGATTTTCCGTGAGTAAGCCAATCCCCTCTATTTATGTGAAACACGCCCCTTTTTTCTCCATGGATAAGTCAATCCCCGTTGTTTATGCCAAACAACTCGTTTGGTTTTCCGTGGATACAATTAATCCCCTTTGTGTATACCAAACAAGCTCCTTTGGTTTTCCCTGGATAAGTCAATCCCCGTTGTGTATGCCGAACAAGCTTCTTTGGTTAAGTCAATCCCCTTTGTTCAAACGAAACAAGCTCCTTTGATTTTCCGTGGATAAATGAATCCCCCTTTGTGTACACCAAACAAGCTCCTGTTTTCCCCATGGATAAGTCAACCCCCCTTCGCTTAAGCGAAACAAACGGTCTTGGCACGTGGTTGATTAGCTGCCCATACGTGTGAATCGGTTACCTTCACGCCAGGCCCCAAAGGAAAACCTCTGTTCGACGGGCTCTTGTCAAAGAGCGCCAAGGCCGCGCTAGAGGAGTACAAGAAGAAGGAGGCGGCGGTGGTAGGGGGCATGGACAGCCTTGCCAAGGAGAGCAGCGTCGCCGCCAGGGATCAGCTCAAGGCAGTGAGTCTTGCGTAGGCTGTAGTGGACGCAGGTTTTTCTTCGCCAAGTGAGCAAGCATACCTGATGAAGTAAAGAATCGGCGTGGTATGTGTTAGGGTCTGTGTGCCCCCTGCCTGGCATGTCTTCCTAGTGAACTTTCTATCTTTTGAGTAGGCAGTCAATCCTGCGTATGGGGTCTGTAGGGGTCTGTAGACGATAGGTGGCGCGGCATGGTTTTGACTTGACGCCTCTTCTCTTCTAGAGCGACTTCCAGGATGGATGTGTCATGTCTCTCTCACCCTGCCCTCGCTCTCTTGCCTGTGGTAAGAGAGTAAGCCCGACGTATACCTGTCACCCGCGCCTTGTGTCCCACCCCATAGGGGGACCCCGACTGTACCATGCTTCCCCGGGTAACCCTTAAGCCAACGCAGTTTTTCTCGGCGCTGGTAAATGGAGGATAGGATGGTGTCATGCTAGGGGCCGCCTTTCGGCACTTGTGCCCGCGTGCATCGAATCACTTTCACCATCAAGCGGAGAGAGGGTGAACATCACACATGACATGGAATAGCGAGAGGCTCCGACATATCATCGCGCTACTCTACAGTATCACATACCCCAAGAGGCCCCGCAGATGTGTGTGTGTGTGTCACGACCGAGTACTGCCGTACACCCAGCATGGCATTGCGTGATATCAGCCCCCGTGCTTTGTCAACGATCCCCCCCCTCCTTTTTCGTGTCGCGTGTTGGTTGTTGTTTGTCTTGTATGTCGTGGTTCCGTCTTCTTTTTTTTTCCTTTCGCGCATTGGTCTGTTGTGTCTCTGGTTTGTCGCCAATCCCAACCCTTGCTCGGCCGCGTCTTGTTGTGTGTCTTGCTTGTCGTTGTCGTCGATCCCTCCCCCGTTTGTCTGTCGCTTGTCATGTCGTGTTTGTCATCGACCCCTCCCCTTCTTTCTGTCGCATGTCGGTGCGTTGTTGGCTGTGTTGTGTGTGGTGTACGTGTGTGTGTTAGGTTGGGCTGCCAGGCACAGTGGAGGCTCACGAGAGTGTCGGAGGTGTTCCCGAGTCGGCCTGGAAGAAGGTACAAGCTGTGCAGCAGGGAGGCGGCGGCTTGAACGAGCTCAAGGAGAAGGTCAGTGGTACAGTCATCCCTCGGTTGAGGACACAGTTTTAAGGACACTCCCCCGGTTGAGGACAGCTTTTTTCACAGGCATGGTGGCTCGCAGAATGTACAACACAAGGAGGGGTGTTAACGTTGAGGGGCACTTCCCGGCTTAAGGACACCTGTTTAAACGAAAAGCCATGTGTGTCCCTAACCGAGGGAACGACTGCATCGTTGTATCACGAGTGTGTTAGGTGGAAGTTGAGCCTACTTCTGTTGGCGATGGTGGTGTTGTTGTTGGCGAAGCTTGACGTATCCCAGCCGCGGCAGCTCCAATCCGTCCGAAACAACGCAGTCTCAGCCTTAGAGAAGGAAGGGGGGGGGGTGACTGCGGTCTGGGTGGTGTTCCTAGGACAAGCCCCCGTGCACCCTCTGTACGAGACATTCAGGCCTGCGAGAGCTTCCTCCTTTGTTGTTGAGGCGCCCGTGTCCTTCTCCTTTAGAACTGCATGGTTTGTGAGCGCAGGAGGCGCCCTCTTCAATTTTGTTTTATAGGAAATGGGACGACGAAAAAAGAAATGGCAGTTTCTTTCAGACACTTCATGGTACGGTGGTAGATGGTACCTTGTCAAGAAGTGTCATCACAACAGAGGAAGGTGTTCAACGAGGCGCCTGGCTTGCGATTGGAGCACACTACACAAGCCCTGGCAGATCAGCCAGTTAGACGTTAGCGCTGTCGACGCTGAATATTGTTTGTCAAGAAGCGTAACACACACGCGCCCACGCACAGGTGGCTGAGGTGGAAGGTTCCGCGGAACGCGCTCGCGCCACTCTGGAGACCGTCGAGAGGACCTTGGACGAAGACGTACGCAAGGACGAAGCGTGAGTTTTGATAGTAGTATAGTACTTGCTGCTGTTGTTGTTGTCTTCATATCAAAAACCGCTGTCTCTGCTCTGCTCAGTAAGACTGTCTAGTGCTTTGTGTGTCCTTCTCCAGAATCTGAAGAAATTTGGGGGGAGGCTGTAAGAAGACTATGCAGTGACTCCTGCCGGGCCTGTCGTGTCGAACAGCCCGGCAGAAGACATCAGCTTCAGCATGAAGCGTAAGCGGTGACAGCTGTTTCTCCGTTAGAGCACGTGTCAGCACAACCCAAAACGTCAGATTAAAAACAGCAGACCGCAGCGGCGGACCAGCTGAAAGCTGCGTATTCCCACCAGATTGTGAGACAGCAGAGGATGGATGGATCTGTGTGAAACGTATCTGTAGGTCTCAACGAAAATGACAGGTACAATAGCGTGCCTGGCCGGCAACGTAGCCGTAGGAATGTTAATTTCTGTGCTGCTGTGGTTGTTGTCTGTAAATTACTGTACAACTGCTCTTTCAGGTTCAGGAAGCGGTATTCAGGGGAGTACGAGGGCATGTCTACGTCGGAGCTCGGGGGAGACTTGCGCAGAGACGTGGAGCACTACCGAGGTCTCTGGAGGACCGCCAGGAGCGCGGACACCAAGGTGATCAGATTTATATTTTTCTACAAAGAACACGACAAACCCATCCCTTCTACAGGTAAAGAGCCCGCGGTAGATGACCGACTTATTGTGTTGCTACGCTTCACCGAGCAGCTTACAGCGTTTTCTTGTATACAGCGGCGGCTACGGTTTAAGAGAGGGTCGTGACAAGCGAGTATTTTTCTCCTAAATCCGGTTTTCTCTTAAACCGTACGGTGAAATGTACTTCGTATTTTTAATGGTCGTGACGTCGTGTCAAGACAGTTTGACTCTTTCACTCTTCTCCTAAACCGAATAGTCACTCTTGAACCGGAACCGCCTCCGTAGATACACAACACGAGAACGATATCTGCCTTGCGGACCTGCAGGTGATAAGTCGCATCGAGGAGCCATCCAACCGCGAGGGGCTTGAGATGCTGGAGCTTACGCGCGCCGGATTGGACGCGGCCATGCCCGCAGGCAAGGGCAAGGGCGCCGGCCAACAAGGTGACCTTACACGACGAGCAGGGAGCTGGGTTATGGCTATTCCGTCTGACTTGAGGAAAACACAACAAAGTAACCTCTTCGGCAGATAATAGTCCGTCGTAGATCAGCAATGGCTTTGTATTATTGTACGGTGACCGGCTTATATTCCTACGGTTCCCCGGGCAGCTTCCAACGGGCCGAAGCTAGCGCACCTGCCCTGGACTTTTTGCGTGGTGGCAACACTCCTCTCGCTCGCGTCCTCTGGGCGTGTTTTGGTTCAGGGCATTCGGTCGACACGGCGGCGCTGTCGGGGAAGCTGGGGGAGCTGGCGACCCTACTGGCGGACAGGGATGCCAAGATGACGCAAGTTCACGAATACGTCAAGAACAGGTACGGCGGCGAAGCACCTCTTGATCGTGCTGGGATGTGTTTGTTGATAGCATAGTTGTTGGTGTCGTGGGGGTGTGTGGGGGGGGTGGTTGTTGTCGTTAATGTTGTTGTTGATGCCAGGATGACACAGGTTCAAGAGTACGTCAAGAACAGGTACAGTAGTGCATCTACGGCGAACCCCGTTTGTCTTCGTGCTGGGATGCATGTAGATAGCTGTCGTGTTGGTGTTGTTGCTGTTGTTCATGTCTTCACGTTACAATTAGTTCCCTTCTATGATCGAACACCTTCTAGCATCTGTGCCGATCCAACTGACGCGGGCGCCTTGCATAGTCACCGGCTAAACGCCACCCAAAGCAGAGGGTGCACACTAGGAAACATGAAGAGAGCAGAAGAGGGTTTTCGCATGCGGTGGGGGGGCCGGTCTGGCGATCCCAAGCGTCACCACGAAATGTACGCTATTCGGGGCAAGTCGCTAAACCGAACAACCAATTATTTAGGAGTACGACAGCAGTTACACTACCGGAGTGTGGCGGTGCGACGTGGTTTTGTGGTCGCTAAACAGGGCATGTCGCTAAGCAGGGGGTCGCTAAGCAGGGGGTCGCTAAACCGGGCCCACTGTTGTGCACCTGGTACTCGTTTAACGATATCACACACCTTGGCGGAAGGCCAGGTAGGAGCGCTAGACGTCCCAGCTAGTACCAGTACCGCTGTTCTGTTTGAGGCGGCCGCTGTTTCTGTGCTGCAAACACGTATTCATGCCTACCCTGGGACTGTTCATATCAACAGCAGTCCAGTTGAAAACTGAAAAGTCATGATGTGCTTGAGTGTGCCTACGACCCCAGCAGATGGCGGGGTGCAGATGACGCTGGCACTGCTGTAGGTCTCGAGTGCGCTGCTGCTGTAGCAGGTCTTGCGTGAAGACCTATTACAGCAGCAGCGCACTCGAGACCTACAGCAGCGCCAGCGTCAGCTGCACCCCATCTGCTGGGGTCGTAGACCCGCTCAGGCACGTGATGACTTTTCAGCTTTCGACTGGAGTGCTTTTGCTATGAACACACCATGCCACACACACATCGTATCAGATCATCATTTTCTTAACTGGCACCAGTTTTTGTGGATTACTCGTAACCAAGGGTTTGACGGCCGTAGCGCACGGCGTTGCCGCGTTTAGGTAGAGATGGAGTTGGGGTTCAACGGCTGTACCGCTAGTCCGGCAGTCTGAATCACATGCATACGCATAGCCCTGGAACTGGTTGCTCTATCTATCTATCTGGCCATTTTGGAATGTTGGAATGAATCATGAACCTTCTCGGAGGGGTGTTGCGAGTTGAACGGGTGAGGGTGAGGGTGAGGGTGAGGGTGAGGTGGAAGAAGTTATCAAGAGCCTGTTGACGCGGCTCCGATGCACGCCAAAGCACATGCTCTGATGGTCTGTGGGCGGAAACGTGTCCTAACTCTTTGGCGAAGAATTTCGAAGCAATGAAGACGTTTGTGTGTGTTACTGTAATTGTTGGAGGGAGGGGTGCGTTGATGAAGTTTCTGTCGTGACGGTTGTGTGACGGACGTGACGCCTCGTACTGCTGGAACATTTCAGGACCGTCCCGAACGAGCTGGCATGTGGCGGAGATGAATACCTTTGTGTGCCTTCCTTTTAAAAGATGTGCACATAGCATAACATGGAAGAAAATGGACTGCCCGTTGTGAGATATTACCGTACAGTATCCCGTTGAAGGCTGCTGATGAAGTCTTACAATAGTCGTGACAGTTGTGTGACGGCAAACTGCTGCCCTACTGCTGTCGCCAACACATGTGATGATGATGCAATAATATTATTGGAGCACCAATTAGCGGGTCGAGCTTCCTCTAGACCCTCAAATGGCCTGAACCATGTCAAAAGAGGACAAAAGGAAATGTAAAAACGATCCTCGTACACTACGGCACCCTTGAAACACCAGGACCTATCTGCCTCTACATGTGCGCTCGCGCCTGACTGAGAAATGGGCTACTCCCGAGAGGCAACCGGCATGTATGTGCGTCTCACCATGTCGCTGGCTGCTATGGCCTTGGTGTTCTCACATGCTGCGATGGACGAGCACGGTACTGTGCTTGGAGCTCGGGGCTTAGTCCTTTCGGACAACCCGATCGTCTCCACGGCCAGCTCCGTTATAGTCTCCAATCCAGACGCAGCTGATAAGGTACATGAATTATGTGCATGTACCTTCTCAGCTGCACCTGGATTGGAGACTATGATGGATCTGGCCGTGTATACAATGGAGTTGTCGGAAGCGACTTAAGCCTTGAGCTCCAAGCACAGTACCGTGTTCGTTCAGCGCAGCATGTGAGAACAGATAAGCCCCAGCAGCCAGCGACATGGTGAGACGCACATACATGCCGGTTGCCTCTCGGGAGTAGCCCATTTCTCAGATGGTGTGTGTGCGGAAACATGTCCTGAATCTTTACCGAAGAAATTCGAAGCGATGAACGACGGTTGTGCGTGTTCCCCTTGGAAATTACAATTAATAATATGCACATAGCATCAAAGAAAATAGACCACCCCTTTGAGGTATATGAAATACTGTATCCCGTTCAAGGGAGGGGTTCGTTGTTGGAGTCTCAGTCGTGACGGTTGTGTGTCTTCGTCGTGACGGTTGTGTGTCTTAGTCGTGACGGTTGTGTGTCTCAGTCGTGACGGTTGTGTGTCTTAGTCGTGACGGTTGTTGTGATGGACGTGACGCCTGTTGCTGCTGGAGCATTTCAGGACCGTCGCGAACAAGCTGGCGGTGGCCGGGATGAAGATACGTTTATGTGTGTTCCTTTTTGAAAATGCAGCATGTACAACAGATCAAAGGGGCCACCCGTTGTGAGATTATGATGACTGCATCCCGTTTCAGGGGAGGTTGTGTTGAAGAACTCTTGATCTTGACGGTTGATGGATGAACACCTGCTGCACAGCTGCTACCCTGCTTGCTGAAATATTTTTAGTCCTGTACTCCGTAGGCGATTTTTTTCGCGATTTGGGTACGCTTAACTTTTCCTCCAGGCGACTCTCGGTATATTAGCAAAAATCGACAGCGAAAACATAAGACAATTGCCTCTACGGAGTACAGGCCTAAATGTTTTATCTTGGTTGGTCTCAGGACCGTCGCGAACGAGCTGGCGGTGGCCGGGCGTAACGGCGGGGGCACCCCCGAGGCCTACCATGTCGCTGTGGAGCACGCTCTGGCAGGCCTACAGCCGTTCAAGGCCGACATCGACGCGAGCGTTAAGATGCAGGGACCTTTGCTCGAGCAGATATTCGCCGAGAACGAGAGGTGAGGGAGGCTTGATGACGAATGTCGAGAGAGGGGGGCGATGTGCAGTATGCGGAACGAAAGAGCAATTGTCGTTAGGCAGACGGCGAGTTTATTTTACGGGTATTTGGGACCCTGTCCACAGCACTACCGTCTTGGAAAGCTGGAGAGGAGGTTGTACCTTTTTTTTGTTTTTTTGGTCTGCACTTCAAATCAGTGCTTACAGCGTTTGTGCCGTTTACTGCAACCCGTTGTCACACAGAAGGGTTCCCATCCCTGAGGCCCCCTGGCCACCCCTCCTGCGGTATCTATGGTACTTTGCCTTCGATTTTTTTATGCGAGGAGAGTGCAGCACTCTCTTCCCTTCGTGTACACAACGAACTAGCGCTTTCCTCCCACTTGATTGAGCCCAGTTTTTTGGCGCCTACATTAGGAGGGAGGGAAGGCACCTCGAAGGCCACTTTTTGGGGGGGAGCGGAAGACGAGAGCCTCTGTACCGTAGGTTGCATGATGCAAGATATCACACCCCCTGGACCGATTGTCAAAACTCGATTCCTCGGAAGAAACGGCAGTGGCGGTAGCCGAAAATTGTGGGGTTGGAACGGTCTCGGTGAGAGCTTTCCAAAGACGTATTGATTGATTTCGGCATCCTCTTGGTCGTGGAGAAATCGAGCTTCGAAAACCGGTCCAGGGGGTGTGTTATACTGTGTCATGCCACCTACGGTATGGAGCTCGTCAAGCCGTCTGTCGCCAGGGCGAGGGAGAAGATGATGCCCCGAGTAGTTATGTTGTCTCGTCGCAAGCAGCTTTTTTGCGTTGAGCGTTGTTGGCGCATCTTGGAATTGCATCGTCCGGGCTACATGCACGTCATCCAACACAGCGGTTGCCGACATGATTGTTGCTGAGCCAAGCTTGTTACCCCTGGTTATTGCCTCCCCCCCCGAGGAACGAATGTCCATCGGTGATCGCGCCTGTGGGAACAACGCTCCGTCCTCTCGAGAGCGCGCAAAGTAGGAAGGAACGATTGGCCATCGGTGGTCGGTCCTGTGGGAACAATGCTCCGTCCTCCTCTCGAGGACGCGTGGTCAATGGTCTAACCGCTAAGGCACGCACAACATAAGAGCACGCCCCTCGCCCCCTCCCCCGTTCGACAGGTTCCAGAAGGCCAGGGCCTCGGACCAAGAGACCCTCGACAGGGAGGCGTTTTTGCAGAAGGTTCACGCGAGTGTGGTGCTGTTCCACGACGTGCATGCTCTCCTCTCCGAGGGGTCCATGTTCTACTCCGACCTGCTGCAGCGGCTGGCGCAGCTCAACCAGACCTGCGAGGACCTGGTTAGTGTGGCCTCGTTGTTGCACGTTGTTGCTGTTGGTGTTGTGGTCGTTGTTGTCGCTGTCGTTGCTGCTGCTGTTGATGTTATCGTTGTCGTTGGTAGGCTTGGTAGTGGTGTTGGTGCTGCTGCTCATGTTGCTTTTTGTTGTTTTTGATGTTGTTGATGTTGTTGGTGATGTTGTGGACTTTTGGCTTGAGGCCTGGCCGGCGATCATGTCCTTAGTCGTGCAAGTGACGGCGTTTGTGCTTGTCCGATGTTGAAGACGGAGGAGGAACTGCAGGTGGCGACGGCGATAACGACAAACGATCTTACTGGTGTTGGTTTCGAGCTTCCTTGTTGGATGGCGTTTTTCCTTCTCGCGTGGGGGAAGTTGTTGGTTGCATCGGAGCAGATGAACAAACTACGAGACTATGTCTCCCCCCCCCTGGAACTGCAGGTGTACACGCAAGCGCTTCACAGGCGAGAGTTCGAGGTGGGCTACACCCATCGACGGGAGAGGGCCCTCAAGGAGGGGGAAGACGCGTCCATCGAGCTTGCTCGCCAAATGGAGTCTCAGGTACAAGAAGGGTTGCAGCTACAATAGCGCCCGCACTCACGACCGCACTTTAAGAACTTGACAATTCATTTTTTTTTTTTTCACTGGAAACCAGTGGCCACAGCACTTGTGCCGTGTATTCCTACCCGTGGTCAAACAGGAGGGTTCCTCTCCCTGAGGCCCCCTAGTTCATGTCCAAAATTATACTTGTCAAACTTGAGCGCCATATTTGTGAGCCCGGTGAAGACTTCGCATTCAGCGGCCATTCGTAGCCCTCGAGAGGGACTGAGAATCCCAGCCTTGACCAGAACTAGAAGATGGTTCTTGAGGGAGGGCGATACAGTCTGCACTCGTGAAGAGGGGGTTCGAAAAAAGACGCCTGGTTTCGCTGGCAAAGTTTCAAGGCAAGGCAGTACAGTGTATTGTAGTGCCCTCTCCCTGTTGGCGTCAGGCCGGTCGTTGTCGTATGGTCCGCAGCAGCAGTGACACGATTCCGTGTGTTTTGTCTGTGCCAAGGCTAGAAAAGTATTGTGTGTCGCGCAGGTTGGTGTCGTGATCGTGGCTCCGTGTTGTACTGTGCATCGTGAATGGAACTGTCGGGCACCCTCTGATCTGGCACCTGCAGAAGCCAAACCAACCCATTAGACTCGTCAGCGCTGACTGGTCTAGTCTGACTGGTCTAGTAGTTTCATGTCGGCTTCTATAGAAGTTAGGCGTGGAGTACGTGTGCCCGGCACTTTCACTTCCGAGGAGGGTGACTCCCCGTGCCATTTGGCTTCTATACGCCGCATACACAGCAGTAGCGGCGTGTGTGCCATCGTCTACAAAGCATCGTGGTGAAGGCGAGCTGGCTTGTGCACTCAGTTACTGGCCACCTCTGTGGCAACGAGAGGGAGGGCCTTGAAGGGAAGGGGGTCCGCCATTGGTAACCCTCGAGGGTACGTACAGGTGTTCCCTTTTTGTGTCCCGACGCTCAAGCCGGTATGATGCATGCCACTCTCAAAACATGTCCGATCGATCCTGCTCCTTTTTCCCTGAATCAAGGCTCTACAAGGACACCAGCAGCAGCAGCCAGGTGGTGGTTGTGCCTCGCCGCCAGCGGCTACCGGCGCCTACCCCGGAGTAGGAGCTCCCGCGGCCGGGGTTGCAGGTGAAAATCTATGGATATGGGATGGGGGGGGGGGGGGGGGGGGG
>CACKRE030002519.1:392726-410078 GCA_902602495.3 Ectocarpus sp. CCAP 1310/34 | reverse complement strand
CCCCCCGCGCGCGCGCTCGTTCCTTACCTGCCGCACAAAGCGTCCGCCCAGGTGGTGCACTCTAGTATCCCAGGCGAATAGAGGTGCAGCGAGATGCACTCCTCCGTGCTGCTTGGGTTTTCCATCTTGTGAAGCCCCATCGAGTCCTCGATGTAGGTCACCGCGCCGGGGGTGCAGGTGACGGAGGAGGTCTGGACCATGTTCTCTCCGCCGTCCCCGTTGCCGTTCGTGATTCCCCTGTCGGCGGGGGGGGCGAGAGCGTACCGCGTCTCCTTGATCTCCCCTGTCAAAACCTGAGAGAGAAAACAGATGACGACGACAGTATTCGACCAATCAGATGCAGCAGCAGCAGCAGCAGCAGCTAGAGTTGGGCGGACGGAAATGCGTGTGCTGGAGGAGGCAAGCCGAAATTGGGGGCAAGAAGTGCTCGCTGCAAACCAGCGATTGATTGTAAGTGCCTGCAAAAACGAAAAGAATGACTAAAACCAACGTGGTAGCGGCGGTGGCACGCGCCTTCACCCAGCAGGCAGTCTTGGGGTGGTCGTGGATGTCTGTCATTGCCCCGGGTCTCCAGCAGAGCAGCAGCAGGTCGAAGCCGGGGGCGTCGACGTCCAATCGTGCCGGAAGGGACGAAGTGGGCTGATACCTGGCGAGCAACGTCCTCGTGAAATGTCGGGGACCCTCTTCTGTCCGTAAGCGCCGCGGGAGAAAGACGGAAGCGAGCGAGCGGGCGGCCGGGGTAAGAATAATGGGCGTTTGCTTGCGAAAAAAGTTCTGACTTGACTGCGCGCGCCTGTCTTTTTTTTTTCTTATTATTATGACCTATGACCAACAAATCCATCTCTATCTACGAAAAGAGTCTTAGATTAGCAGTGAATATTCAAAGCATCGGAGAAGGTCTGCCTGTATTTTCATGATTTCCCGAGCAACACACAGCGATATCTCCCCTGTGGGTAGCAGGCTCAACAAGACATTTTGGTGGCCGTCTTGCATCTATCTGTGTGCATGTTATACTGGCAGTTTTTTCGTAGGCAGGAGGGCACCTGTTTGACATGTCAATAGAGATCACTACGTTCCTCTTGGAACGGATCATACTGATCCTCGTGGCTTGGGTGGTGGTGAAACTCGGGGCGTTCGTCACAACGGGCAGGCGCTTTGCTATCGGAGGAAGGAAAATAATCCGCGGGAATTGAGATCTTCGGGGGCAGGGGGGGAGGGTTGTCAATCATTTGGTGAGACCTAAGGTACGCGTCTTTCTACCTTCGACCTGAAACAGTGAGTCTGCCTACACGGGTAGCCGGAATAGTACGCGAATGCGCACAGCTTCCCGCTGTTGGTGTGCATCAGCGCTTCCCCCTATGCATGCTACGGTACCGCAACACACCCGTTTACATGGGTTCTTGTGTGTACCCCGACATGGTCGCCCTACTAGGCAACAAAGCAGCGAGCGGTGTATCCTCTTGTTGCGGGTGCATGCACATGCGTTGTCTCGCCAATAAAAAAACATGCGTATTGTACATGGACTTTTCTGTGTGCCGTAGGCAACAAAGCCGCGAGCAGTGTTTACTCTTATTTGCGAGTGCATGCACACATTTGTCTCACCAGCAGCCCTCGCCAGCGCGTGGCTCCAGGTCTCCAGCGGTGGTGTGTGAAGCCGTCTGCACGAAAAAACCATCATGTGTGCGTGCGTCGGGGGGAGCGTCATCGTAGTCTAACTGTTAATGGAGAAACAAAGAAACTAAAGGGAAGGGGGCAAGGCCCGCCGCTCCTTGCCTGGTGTCACTCACGGTTGTTGCATTTTGATGCGCTATCCTCTTCTCATAGCAGGCACGCATCCTACCCTCACAAGCAGAGAGCGAGGACGGGGCGTGAAATCGGAATCCTCATCACGGTACAATTTTAACACGACAATACAAGTATCCATGTCACCCTCATACAAACGCTGACATCATACAAGAAATGAATAGTTGTCGTTCGCGCAAGGAAGGATGGACGGGGAATTCGAAGTTAGTTTCGTTTCTCTTGCCTCTGTGTAAGTGACGGGTGTCAGCAGCCTGAAGAGGAGCAAATGTTCCGACGGCGAGTCTTTCGCAGCAACCCCCCCCCACGAAACATGCGCGTGTACAGCAAGTCGGACAGCCTTCGTGTCTCACACGGATCTCGCAGGCGACGTAGTAGGAAGTACAACCTCTCCTCTCTTCATTTTCTGAAGGGGTGCAGTATAATGTCTTTTATCTGTGTGTATTCAAGATTGTTGTGTATGACCCACCGCTACCATTTTTGCGATTTCCTACTCCAGAGAGGTTCGAAATCGCTGTCTAGTTGTATTCTAGATGGAGAGAGCCAGCTACAGCAGTACAGCCAGCCACCAGCACCCTGTCACGACTTCTTGATAAAAAAAAATCAACGAAAAGGGGGTTGGTCTGGCCAGGCCCTGGCGACTACCGACACCCATGCGACAACGCGATGCCTTAATCTCTCACAGCCAGATCATGTCCATCGCCTTCAGCCAAACTTACACAGCTTCGCCGCCGAAGTCGTGCAGAGAGAGACCGCAACTTTGTACTTGTACGGTAGTCTGCAGTGGGACGACGCAAGGCGAGACGTCGAGAATTCAACCGAACAAAGCCGCCTCGTCTTCCCGCTGAAATCCACTTCCTTTAGACTATGCTCTCCTCACCTCAGGAGGCTCTGGATGCGGAACCGCTTCCGGAGAGGCATCGCGCTGAACTCCCACAGCTCCATCTTCACCTGCTCCATGAACTCGACCAGCCTCAAGTCGCCGGGCGGCGCGGGGCCGACCTGATGGTGCTGCAGCTGTAGCTCGTCGTCCTGAGGCAACACCACGTGTTGACGAGGACCGACAACACCGGACGAGGCCTCTTGACCAGCGGGGACTTTCCATGCAAGAGGTGGCGGGACGACAGCAGCACCATCACGCGGGGGGGCGAGCGAAGAAGAACCCTTTCCGTGACGATGGTGGTGGTGTTGCGGCTGTTCCCGGTCCGGCTCTGTCGCTACTACCGCTGCTGCAGATGACGACGACCTCAGAGCGACGGCGGCTTTCAGCTGCTGCTGCTGACAATGCTGCTTGGCAGTAACAACAACCCAACGACAGAGCCCAGTGCGCATGACTCTAGCCAAGTTCATCTCGTGGTTTGGCTGCTGGTGTGTGTGTCGTGGAGAAGCGAGTGGGTGAGGAGAGCCGCTTCAGGTTCTTGGCTCGTCTGGCAGCAGCAGCAGCGGCAACGTTGAACCCCAACGCATCAGCATCGACGACACCCGCCTGCGGCGAGATTATTGACCAATGAAAAAGTAGAGAACACGGCGCATGCAGCTCATGCAAATTCAAACTTTCAAACCAACCATTTCCAGCAAGCAGTTCAACGACAATGCGCGGGCATCGATCTTTAGGGTTGTGGTAATGGACAGAGATCCTGAAAGAACCGCAGGGAGGGACGGGCAAGTGGATACCACAGTACCGCGCCGAAGTGCGTATGCTAGCATAACGTCTGCTGCTGTGCACGGAGAATAGTCTAGACATAACACTAGAGACTAGCCACCCGTTCGAGCTAGACATCGGCACCTACGTACGTGTACGTACAGACCTGCTGTACGGAACGCCGTGTATATGCAAACCTTGTGTGTGTTGGTTGCTGTCGTTGTTGTTGTTGTTGTGTTCACATTGAAAAACCGTTCCTATCTTTCTACCTACTACCTTCATCTGTCCGAAAGTATGATGATAGCTCGTTCGAACCACGCAGAGGAACACCAACAGCATGCAGAGGCACACAGGTCCTAACCCAAAAATTGCTCAGCAACAAGGAAGGGAGCTTTATTGTATTTTTCCGAAGTGTCAATTCTATTACTATTTTCCACGAAGTCTGGAAGGTAACTCTCTGGCCAATAACGAGGGGACGACACCAGTCGCTTCCCTCTCTCCTCCAGAGTCCAAGTTCCCCTTCCATGTCAACTGGCAGGTCCAAACAAAATGCCGTCTCAGTACACCGAGACCCCCCAATGATACTCCATACCATTGACATCCACCTCCTCAATCAGACCCTCATACCCCACTTCCCCGTGGAATAATAGCAATCATCAATCGACATGTCCCTTCTATATATATATATCCTCCCGGTATACATACCCTAGTCATCGCCTCCTTCCCCCCCCCCTCTTTCGGAAAAAAAATCGAGGGTGGCGTGGGTGGGAAAGACGACAACACTAGCTCCCCGGGACAGAACGTCTTCACAGGTAGTAGCTGGCAGTGTTGTCCACTCGTACGTTTAGCAGTCCCTGTGCTCCAGCACTGCTGATGCTTCAACGTGATCGGGCTCAAACAGAATGTCCTGCGAGCAGCTGCCTTCTCTCGGTGCGCATGCCTCCTCTTCTATACGCAGGCAGACATCTCTTTGGCACGTAACAATAAATGCTCACTTCTCATCAACTCCAATAAACACCTATTTCAGACTCCTCCCCCCTTAGGTTGGATCCATCTGAAATACTCGCTTAATTGTATTTTTCCGAAGTGTCAACTTTATTACTATTTTCCACGAAGTCTGANTGGCAGTGTTGTCCACTCGTACGTTTAGCAGTCCCTGTGCTCCAGCACTGCTGATGCTTCAACGTGATCGGGCTNGCGCCCCTATTCCTCATCATCGTCCTTCGCGCCGCCGCCGGCACCGCCCTCCGCCGTGCTGCGAGTCTTCGTCCCGGCCATTCCCACCTTGGCCCGTTTCGCTGGGGCNCCTCCAGAGTCCAAGTTCCTCTTCCATGTCAACTGGCAGGTCCAAACAAAATACCGTCTCAGTACACCGAGACCCCCCAACGGTACTCCATACCATTGACATCCACCAACATCGACGTTTAGTGGGATGGCATTCTGTCCCCTTGCCCGTACCTTCGTGTATGCTAACCCTTCTTCTGCTCCGTCTTCTTCCCCTTCGCTAGTTTACGGGATACCATGTCTACGTCCACCATATTATTCCTAGTATATAATTTGAACGTACCCGGNGGCCGACGAACGGCCGGCCTTGCCTTGCACAGCAGAATTGATCAGCCCTCCCGACCGGAGATACGCCGCGAGGTTTGGGAAAACCGGGAGGGGGGCGGGGCGGGAGAGCGTCCGATGGCGGAGGGAGAACGAAGCGCCGCTGCATCTCGTCCGCGAACATCTGTACGTCGCGCGTGTAAAATTCCATATCTTTGACGATGAACGTGAAACAGATGTGGCGGTTGTGCGGCACTTGGATGGCCGCGTAATTCTCCCGAGCGTGCCGCTCCACGTCGGCGATGGCCGCCTGGAACGAGGCTTCGACACGATCCACTTGCGCTTTCGATGCCGCCGCCAACCTCGGTTCGTCGGCGATCCCCCGGCGGGCAATGGTGATAAAAGCCCTCGCCATGAGGCCGAAATGCGTTGCGATGGGGATACGTTCGCCACCCGCCCCCCGGGGCGCGAATGCAGCAGGGTCAAAGCCACGGAAGTTCAAGAGCATGCCGGCTACCTCGTCCGTGACCTCAATACTATCATGCATCAACCCTTGCAGGCTCGGCTTCTCAAACTTCGGCGGACAACATCCTATCACCACCCACCACATGCGGCTGTTCACCGAGCTCCAAGCGTTCACCCGCTGGTCCGAGATCACCTTTTCCATCCGCCGCTGGGCGTGCGACAGCCCCGTTCCCATCCCGTATCCCCCGGAGTCGATGTTAAGGCCTCCCGCTACAAACGGAGACGAAATCGCGGGAGTGAAGCCAAAGCCGCCCCCACTGCCATACCGACCAGCGCCCTGCAGCAACCCGGGACTCGACTCCACGCGGTGGAGCCCGTAACCCGCGCTCGCGCCCCCATACATGGGCGCCGGCGCCACGCCGGCAGCTGCACGCGCGCCCCCATGCCCGGGCGCTGGTGCAGCTCCGGCAGTGCCACCCGCGGCGGCCCCGCCGCCCCGATCACGCACGGCTGCCAGCACCTCCGCAAACCTCGCCGCCATTTCGGGCTTCAGGTCCTCCACCGAGGCGCTGATGACGACTCGCTCATGAGCTCTGTCCTGCCGCTCCGCCTCGTACTCGTCGCGACCGATCATAGACTTGTCGGAGGAGTTCTCGTCCCCGCTCATATCTCCGCCCCCGGCCGACTTGCCGCCGATGTACCGATCAATTTCCAAAGTAGTCGACGCTTACGCAGAGGCACACAGGTTCTAACCCAAAAATTGCTCAGCAACAAGGAAGGGAGCTTACTTAGAAGCAAGAACTCTGCACCCCGAGTGATTGTTTTTCTCATCCCCACCCTCCTACTTTTCGCCCCCACCCCGAGCTTCGTGGCTAAATACACTGATTACATCCGTCTCCAGCCAGCCTCGATTTTCAAATAAAGCGATCAACGTGCCCCGCAGAGATTGCACCTTCACCTGTACAACAGAGAGAAAGCACGGCTATATATGGTGTCACTGATTGATTGATGTCGTAACACCATTCATTCGATAGACAAGCTGGAGAAGAAGTGAAAATGAGAACACGGGAAAAATGCGACGGGATTGGTTGGGTCACCAACTGTATTATTCTTGGAGTTTGACGCCAACCTTTGATGGTTTGGGTGGGAATGCATGCAGGAAAATAAAATCGCATCCATTCATTCCAAGCCACACCCTAGTGTGTGGGCGTGTAGTTCAGTTGTGAGCACGCGAACGTGCTGCAGGGATTGTAGGTGTACCTCGTCGGGCTTGTGTACCCTTTTCTTGCTAGATAATAGTAGTGTGTGTGTTCTTTAGATCTTCTTCTGATGGCTCTAGCATTTTTGTGACCACGGACCGAGTCTTTGTTAGATTTTGGGATTAGCAACTGACACGAGTTTAATGTGAAGAAAAACAACGACACCCCACACGAAAAAGAAAGCGCATGCGCCACATGTTCTTGGCAGAGAACGGCTAATAGGAAAAGACTGCCTCGCAGACTCGACGACAGGAAAGCTCATTCATGCTCGATCGGGAGGGCGTGTTGCGAAAGGACACGTCAACTGGATGGATGGAGGAGTGGACCCAACGAGTGCTTGGCGCAAGTAAAGAAACACATACAGCAGGTAAGGCGGAGAAAATTGTGGTCTTCCTCCTGTCTGCGTGACCCTGGCTGGCGCGTCCAGAATTGTACCGGAGGGCGTAAGGACGAGCACGTCCAGAAGAAACGCCAACACACACACAAAAAAAGAAAAACGCGCGGTACGCCACAAATACCGATGGATGAATTGATGTGGCGAGCCGTCACGTTATCGAGAGCGGCTCGCCCTGACTGCGGTCATCATTCTTGCGTCAACCTTCTGCAATACGCCGTGTTTCCCTAACGTGGGCAGCAACAACACAATGCCACCTCCACCCGCTGGTTGTCATTATTTTTTCGTTTCGAGGTCCATCCCTCCACTAAGAAGTAGGACGTGGTCGGAAGGATGTGCAGCATGCTATGCATACCAACGGGCGGAGTAGTAGGTAGAAGAACGACGAACAAGATAATGCGAATCGAGCCACAACGGCAGCAGAGCAGTGTCAGTCAACGCACCACGCCGCCGCCACCAGCCCAACCGGTGACACAGGGTGATGCCCGTGCATCCTACTCTCCTGTGATTTCTTCCGTCCTTTTCGCTCGCGGAGAGAAAGAAGCAGAAACACACACACAAAAAATAAACAACACCACCAAATTTCTATCCTACGAGACGAGACAAATGAATGCGCACGTTAAGACCCGAGACTACTATCTTACAGTACAGTAGAGAGCTAGGAAGAGAGAAAACGAACATGCTGATGCTGGAGTTGGCTCAGCGCTAACGTCCGTAACACTCACGACACAGAGACTCGTTCCGTTGTCTGTTTCCGTTCTACAAAAGGTCAGAGGTGGAAGAGCGATACTACCTGGAAAAAAAAACTGGCTATGCCTACCGGGAGTAACCAAACTACATACCCTGACGCCAGAACCATGTTGGGGCACTACCGTATGAGACACAAGATAACATACCCCCTGGACTGGTTTTCAAAGCTTCACTCCCCGACGAAGAGGATGAAACAACGAAATAATACGTTTTCGGAGAGCTCTCGACCAGACAGCTGCAACGCCGCAGTTTTCGCGCTGCGATTCTTTCTGCTGTTGATAAATCGAGCTCTGAAAATCGGCCCAGGCGATATGTTATCTCGTGTCGTATACGGTACTGCTCGACATGTTCACAGCACAAAATTAAAACACACAGCACAGACACCAGGGGACCACACAAAAACATTGAATCATCATACTCCCCCCAGGAAACACAGAAATATCAGACTTTTCACGTAGGGTATGCACACGACGTCTCGACCCGAGTGCCTCACCAAAACAAGAATAGCACCTCTGGCTAGGCGGGTGCTGTGCTGCTGCTGCTGCTGCCCTCCTGTAGTTGCCACAAAGCCCCAAGACCAAAAAAGCAAAAAGCAAGAAGGAAAGCTTGACAAACGCCTCGTCACTTCCGCAACCAACAAGCCGCAGGCAGTGCCGTGAACCATAATAACCGAGTTCCCCCTAGCATAACTTGCTACGGGATGCTTCAGCGCGGGGCAAAAGAGCAAATATTCATAACAGATGCTCCCCCCTGAACACCAGAGAATAGCGAACTCCCTTGACATCGTCACGTTTTCCTCCTTGAATCGCTGCCTTTCGCAAACATCGCGGCAACGCGCCAGTATGCGCCACAGCTCGCTGTTCGAGCTCTCGACCTCGTGGGATACAAAATCTAATACGTAACCGAGCAACGCCCTTCCTGCAACAACATAAATATAACCTAATCGTTTCAACCTCCACCCCCAGCCACACACCTTGACCCGCTCCTTTCACCTCCAACACGACGACAAACCCACTCTGACAAGCCGCCAACATACCTACAAACTACAAAAACGGAGACACGCCCCGATACAAATGATATACAACCACGGGGACAAAAAAACGTGAAAAAACGCAACAAAAAAAAACTGCGCCGACGTGAAGAAAGGAAACGAAAGACACCGCCCTCGTCGTTACGTGCAACACAACATGCGTATCCCTGCTACCACCTATACACATCAAGATCATACACACGCATGGAGCTTGGGGAACAACTGCAGGGCAAACGGGGGCTGGGAGGGATCATGACGGACAAACAAAGCACAACGCCAAAACCTTCCCTCCACGACGGGAACAGCAACCCCTGCCCCCCGCTTCCGCCTCCCTTGGGAGAAACCCAGGCCCCATGCTCTCGTCTCCCTCACCCGCAAAAGCACTCACTCCCTTCGTCCCTCTCGGGGCGACGCAGACTCCACTCTTGGCAGAGTACCCCCCACGTGGGGCTTCCTTCCAGCCACGACCCCTCCCTGTGCTGTCCATCTTCGCCACGGACCCCCCTTTCGTCGGATAGAGACCCCGTCCATTCAGCGCGGCCCCCCCTTATCCTCGGGTAGGTACCCCGTCCATCTTCACCACGCCCCCCCCCTCCTCCCTCTACTCGGTAGGTAGGCCGGCCCCGAGAGCGTCAAGGTGAGCCGACAGCCTCTCGATCGTGTACGTCCCGCCCCCGATGGCGTATGCCATGCGCACCTCCTCTCTGGCCGTCAGCTGCTCAGGCTCCTTGCGGAGGACGGCCGCCGCGTGCGCGCTTAGGAGCTGGGACGGGGCAGACAAGACAGGCAGGAAGGCAGAAGCGATGAGAAAAACAGACGGATGAACACCAAGGGCAACGGGTTGGGATGCATGCTTGGTCTGCAGAGGCAGGCTGCTGGCAGGCAGACAGCAGCGAGAAGACGACCAAGGACGAGCTGCTAGGGCATATACGGGTTGGGATGCATGCCTCGTCCCAAAAAAAAAAGCGAGGGCGCCAACAGCATGCGTCAGGAGGCTCATACTGTTGCTTCCCTCGGGACACGCGGTTCGCCAACAAGTAGGGGGCAGGCTTTTCGTTTTCCAGGCCCCTCAACGGCAGAAGCGCGATGGGTGATCATCGTCGCCGGTCTGGCGAGACATCCACATCGCGTTTCATTCTTCCGCACAACCGTGGGTGGGAGCGCGTGCCCCCGCGCGGCATGAGGGAGCACAGCAAACACCCCGGCACCCACAAAAACAAAACAGGAAAGGCACCTTACATATTGCGTCCCCACGACTGACACAACAAAACAAAAACAAAAAAAAAAACTACAAAACACTGGTAACGCAAACGAGTCATCTCCCCATGGGTAGCCAAATTTTTGGTTCACGTCAGATAATTCACTTGTCCCATAAAAGCACGAAACAAAAAATCAAAATACACAACAAACCTTCAGACCCAATGTTTATGGTTTCAAAATATGGAAATTAATCTTCAAAAGAGGGAATCCTATCAGGGTGCTCAACTCTTCTCGCATTGAAAATCGAAGGCAAGGTATCGCGGGAGGGGAGGGTAGAGATGAGCTCTTCTGTGTGACCACGGGTTGGAGTAAACTGCACTTTTCATAGTGCTGTGGGCGCTGACTTGAAGTGAAGACAAACAAAACAAAAAACAAGTTGTCAAACATTTGCGCGCAAATGTCTGCCAGAGGAACAGTTGAGTGTCGTTTTTATGAACAAAAACATCTTATCGGAATGCAGCAGAAATGCGGCGGGAATCGTGGTCTACCGCTACCAAATGATTTGTGACAGACAAACCACAAATGCGTCATGGAAACTGGATGTAACGAGCTCGCAAAGGGCTTCCGACAACCCTTGATGCACTGAGCTGATGCTGTGCCCGCCGATATGTGGCGATTGCGCTCCGGGCGTGCGAGAAAAAATGTTCTCGGCGTCAAGACGAGACCAAAGCGTGCGTCAGCGCTTCCCAACGGCAAACAGCCGGCCGCTTGAGAGGAGACGTGAGTCTAAACTATCCAGCTCTCATCCTCTAGACCATCGATTCATGTTTTGTCTTCTTGGGTATGTTCTGCATCAACGGCTCTCATCCGGTTGCGCGTGGGTTGGCAGTGGCCGTGCTCAGTCGGCAGGGAGGCTAACCGTTGTGCGCACAAAGGTGTGGGCACAACCGTTTTTGCGGTCTATTTTTTCACTTGAATATAGAGGGCTTGTTCCTCCGTCCCCCAAAAAGACTTTGTCAACACATCGAGTTCATAGCGACGCGCCTCCCTGCCTGTTGAGTACGTTCACTGCTGAACCACGCACACCCGGATGAGAGCCGTTGATGGAGAAGACACCAAAGAAGACAAAACATGAACCGATGGTCTAGAGGATGAGAGCTGGATATGGTTTTGTACTCACGCATCCTCTCAAGCAGCCGACTTTTTGCCGTTCGGAGACACAAACCACGCCTTCTCCGTGCCCTCCAAACCACCCCTGCCTGTTTCTTTTGTTGTGCACGCTTGACGAGCTCCCGCCATGTATCAGCCGGCAAAACGTTGACACGGTCACTCTAGGGTTGTCCGGATCCCTCTATGAGCTTGCAACGTTGAGTGTGCGCTGCGCAGTGGTTGGTGTTTAGGACGGAAGGGGCGGTCGGCTACTAATCTCGCTGCTCCTTCAAATTTTTTTCGCGACCTGCCCCATTTCAAAATGTTTGTCGAACATTTTGTCAAACGAGCGACTTGTGCCCCATGTGAAAACCTTTCGGAAGATTGTCTCCCATAAAAAGTGAAAAAAAACTTGTTTCGCAAATCTTTGAAAATTTCAACGTTTTCGCAAAAAGATTTGGAGACCACAAACTTGGGTCTTAGTAGGAGTACATGTTTTCCCGACGGTTTCAATTACCTTCAAGCACCCCTCGGTGAACGCTCTCTCGCCGGGCATATCAACAGTCTCCAGCGGGGGTAACTCCTGTAGTTCCCCGGTGCGGTGACTCCACTCGATGAACGCCGCCGTCTCCGCGATGGAACCCTCCTCCTTCTCCTCACCAGACATCGCCTTGATGCCCTCTAGCTCCTCGAGGAGGTGGTTCAGCACCTCGTGCGGTGGTCGAGCCNGGGGGGGGGGGGGGGGGGGGGGGGGGGGGGGGGGGGGGGGGGGGGGAGAGAGAGAGAGAGAGAAAGAGCGAGCGAGAGAGAGAGAGAGAGAGAAACAGACAGAGGGAGGGAGAGCATGGGTTGGTGGTCAATGCGGTTGACAATGGGAACTGTATAGGTAGGAGGGACACCAAGAAGGGAGATAAGACACACAGTGGTCGTGTTCCCCTCGGGGAGATAAGGTCACGGCGGCGGCGGTGGAGGCGGGAATGTGCCCAGCAAACACGAAACTAGTCACGAAGCTCAAGGCACCTGCATGTGTCACAACAGCAGGCATGAGGGTAAACACCAGTGCTGTCCGGTGTGACGAAAAAAACAAAAAAAAACACGCTTTGTCGGCCAGCCGTAACACCTCAGCCCGAACCTGATCAGTGTTGAGGATCCACGGCAGCCCTTCCACGGCCTGCGCTCCCGCCACTTCCTGGACCCAGGTTTCACTCCCGCCTCCGGCCGCAGCCGCCGTTGTGCTGTGCCTCGACCCTATCCCGCGGTGAACGCTGCTCCACCCGACACCCCCCGGCGTCGCCGCCGCCGCTATCGCGCCGCTGCCCCCTGCCAACCTCCCGCCCTGCCCGGGCCTTCCAGGAGTCGACCGGATGTGGTGGTTCAGAAAAGAAGAGCCGGACAGGAGTCGGCTGTGTCGTGAGGGCGTAGCTGGTGGCCGGGCAACGCTCCCGTGTCGTGACGCCGGCTGCCCTTCTTCTCCCGCCGCCGCCGCCGCCGCCGCCGCTGGAGTGCCGCCGCCGTCTCTGCTCGTCAGCCCCCTCCTCCTGAAGATCCCTAGCCTAGATGGTGTGCTCGGCCTCACTTTTGAGGCCGCCGCAGCGGCGGCGGCTGCTGCTGGGCCGCTTTGGAGGCGCAGGCTCCGCTCCTCCTGGAAGTCGAGCCGCAACCGTTCGAGAGCGGCCTGCAGCGCTTCGTTCTCCACCTGAAGGCTGGTCACCAGTTCCTCCTGCGTGCGGCCCAGCCAANGGGGGGGGGGGGGGGGGGGGGGGGGGGGGGGGGGGGGGGGGGGGGGGGGGGGGGAGGGGGGGGTGAGCAAGCGCGGAAGCACGACCGCGGTACATGTTATCATTGCCCTCTGGTCTCGTCGAGAATTGGTCAGCCGGTTACAGCGCGGTCGAAGCAAATCCAAGACACACACAGACAACCACATACACACACATGAGAGCAGCAGTCGAGGAGGGAATAATGGCGTGGAAGGGAGCAAGAGCTTCGAGCCAGCCGACCTTCCCCACGACAAACGAGGCAGGGCTAGAGGCGAAATGTCGAGAAGTTGCTGTGAAAACGACCATGAGAACGATAGAGTTGGAAGGAAGGAGAATGACGGTGAAAGCACTCCAAAATGAAATCGAGCACAAAGGAGCAACCTTCGTGGACGTGTGCAGTTTTCTTCTGTTGCTACCGTTTCTATTTTTGATCCGGAGAATAGATTGGTCTCCCCCATGCCGCCCCCTCACGGGGTCCCAGTTAATGGCATTTAGAAGTGTTTTGTGTTTTCAATCGCACTACTAAGACTGACGACTTTTCATTGGTCAGTCGGTTAGCGCGGTCGATGCTTATAATAAAAATACGCACATGACCCTTTGGAGTATTTTCGTGATCAACCGGCGCACTGAGACTGGCGTCCCTCCGTTGGTGAGCTAGTTAGCGCGGTCGATGCTATTAATAAACACACACACATGACCTGCAGAAGAGCTTTCTGTTTCACCCAGCCGTCCTGACGCCTCTTCCTTGGTCAGTCGGTTGTACATACCGCGGTCGGCGCTCGGAGTAAAAAGACATAAAACCGAAAACAGGCTCACACCTGTTGTTGAACCTCAGCGGTTGCGCGAGCCTTTCCCTCCTCAAGCACAGCTTCCTTCTTCGCGAACTCCTCCTCCTTGGCGCTAAGCTTGCACAGCGCTGCCTCGCGGTCGGCCATGAGCGCCCCTGTCCTGTCCTCTCCTTCCCTGCGAGGAGGACGAGGACGTCCAACATCGGTGCACGACGCAGCAGAGGGCGGGCGCCAATTGTGCTCAAAACAACCGAACAAAATGTGGTGCGCATTTATCTTGCACCTCTCCGATTGACCTCACGTGTGTCTTCCGATTGGTTTTAAAGCCTAGTCTCATAAACTATGTACCGTCAGTTGTTGTCGGAACCTAGATCGTGCAGCAACGGTTGGTACTCTTCCCTCGCGTGCGGCACTACTCACCCGAACCCCGCCCCTACCGCTTTCAAACAAAGTCTCTCTTTCACAGACGCGGCTATGGTAGTCCTTGCGTACTGCCGGCACATGCAAACGACCGCAAGCCTAGACAAAACTGCGTCCATACTCCGGAGAATACCCTAGCCTCCCCCCTCGAGGGGCCCCAGGTCATGGCCTCAAGGCGAAGCCTTTCCCGTGTATCAGCCGCACACGGAGACTGCTGTGACGTCTGTTCATTGGCCAGCCGGTAACCGCGGTTCATACCAACACACCAAAAACAACATAGCCTAGCTTCCCGTGCACCATCCCCCCCTGTGGGGTCCCAGACCATGGCTTCAGGGCGAAGCCTTTCCCGTGTATCAGCCACACACTGATATGCGGCAAATGCGGCGGGGGGGCTGGGGGCTTCGAAGAATCGCAAACATTAAGCGCGTCGGGATAAAAATCACCCTGAGGGACCGAGTCTTTGCCATCCATCAGACCGATTAACCAATCATGGACATGAGAAAGCTTCTTGACGTTGGTCTGATGGAGGGTGAAGACTCGGTCCCACAGGGTGATTTTTATCCCGACGCCCTTGATGTTTACGATTCTGCGAAGCCCCACCACCCGCGTTTGCCGCAATGAATGATGATTTGGAGTGCCGGAGGGGCTTTTTTGCGGAATGTAGTGCGCAGCAAACTGTACGTCCCCACTCCCTCTCGCATGCCCTGGGGACTATCGACCCCGGTGCTTCCCCGCTTTCGGTAGGGAAATCCACGCCCACGATCGACAGTAACTTGTTCCACGCCTCCACCGGCCATGTCAACGAATTTCAGATGCGTGCGACAGCCAAGCCGCAGGGTGTCCGATTTGTGGGAGAGATGCAGCCGTGTGTGCGCTGCGTGGAGGCGAAGGGCAGGAGGACTCCGGTGCTGCGGCGAGGCACCGGCGCAGCGGTACCGTCCGGCAAGGTTAAAATCGACCTCACGGGCCCGTTCTCCGACGCGCTGGACGGCTTCCGGTACCTCATCATGTTCGTCACAGCGCCTTGCGGTGGCAACGGGGGTACGGGATGCGGGCCAAGAGCGGTACCCTGAAGTACTGTGACGACTTTTCCCTGGCCAGCCGGTCCACTCTTACCACACCAAAACACTCAACAAAACACACCTGAGTTGAACCGCTAGGGCTCGAAGGCAGCGCTTCATCTCCTCCCTCGAGAGCTCCGACCGCGCGTAGGCCCGCCTCAGCCGCGATATCTCAGAGTCCCGCATGGACATGAGAGCGCCCCCGGCCTCCCCCAGCCCCTTCAGGACCGCCCCCGCAGCGGTGGAGGTGCTGAGGGAGGAGCGGGAGGAGCCCCGTCGTCTCGAGAACGTGTCCCTGAGGCTGCCGCTCTTCCGCAAGGCGGGGGGCGGCGGCGGCTTCGAGGAAGAGGAGGAGGAAAAGGGCGGCGGCTCCTGGCTGCTGTCCTTGTTTCCGTTGTTGTTGGCCTTGCTCCGCCTTTGGAGGCACCGCAGTCACAGAGGTCGCGCAACAGCAGCAGCAGCAGCAGCAGCAGCAGCAACGGATCAGCGGGTTGGTGCATTTTTCTTCCGCCTTATGGAAAACAGAGCGAGAGAGCGGGCGATCGAGGGGGGGTACCTTCTGTCGTTCTCAAAGCGCGGGTTGCCGGAGGCTCACTCGCTCATTCTTCCGACCTCACTCTAAAATAACGTACAACGGACAGCAGTGTTGGATACCCCATTAACATTAAGATACGGCAGCAACAGTGTCAAGACCGCCCGCTGGCATGGTCGCCTTCCTAGTCATCAAGGGCAACCAAACAATCCAAGCGCCCCCCCACCCAGAGCACACAATCCCCCCCGGCCTCCCCCGATACATGAACACCCAAAGGCCTGGGCCGGCAAAACCCCGGCATATCGCTCCGTCCCGGCATTATTGCAGGGAGGCGAGGTCCGGCATGCGTTTCACAAGTACCTCCCGCTATGGTGAGTACACCCCACCCCCCCTATATGTACCTGTAGCTGTCCAACATGGTTCGGAACTTCTTCCCGGTGGGCGCATCCCCCCCCGGCCCAGCGACGACGACTGCGTTGCCCCCTTCTCTCGTCCGAGGAAGGGGGCCGGCACCCTCCCCCCCCGATACAGCCGCCAGCGCGTCCAGCGCCTCCTCGTACTTGGAGCGGTACGAGAGCTCGGCGTCGTCGCCGTCCTCCTGCCGCCGCCGCCGCGGCGGCGGCGGCGGCACCGAGCTCCCTTCCTGTTCGGCGATCGTCAGTTTCCCGCGAGCGGCGGCGGCGGCGGCGCCCCCGCCCGTGGATCCTCGCCAGGGGGCTATTTCCTGCAGGCCGCCGTAGCCGCCGCTCTCGCCTCTCCTCTCGGCCGCGGCCGCTGCTTCCGAGGCCGCGTCGTGCAGCGCTGCCGCGTCCGCCAGCCACCTTTAGACGCCAGAAAAGCGCACGGAACAACAGCGGCAGCATGTTGTGCGCGCGAGTGAGTGTGTGTGTTTTCTTCATTAGCATCGATCGTGCTAACCGACTGACCAATGAACAGACGTCAGTCTTGAAGCGGGATAAAAAAGTGTGTGTGTGTGTGTGTGTGTGTTTGCGGTCCCCTCTGTTCTGGCGCCAGAGCGACACGGTGTACATATATGTGGCATATGTATCAGCGGGGGTCATCAATCTTGTCGTGTGGGTTGTTGGAATGGCATCGACAGCGCCAACCACCCGACTAAACAACAAACGTCAGTCTTACCACGAGTACAGCGGGATTTGTGTGTGTGTGCGTTTACATACCAACTGTCCTGGCGTCAGTCCACACCGTTACGGTTGTAACCATGTCACGTATGCATATCAGCCGGGGTTACCATCACACCCGTAGGAAGGAAGGTATCACCGCAGGACTTTTGTGTTATTTTTTTCTGGTGAATAACGCCCAAAACGTGTTGTGACGTCCCGATTTCGGTCAGGCCTCTGAAGAACCGAGCGCATTTTCCACGGCTATGTGCTCCCAACAAAACCGGTAAATGTCTCAGATACAAGAGTTTCTTGCCATCGAGCGGTTTTGGTCACGACACTCGAGTCTCCCAGCGAGGTATGCGTCCGACGTATAAAATATCCACCACATCCCCGCGTCGGCTGGTGCAGCGGCGGTGAAAGTGGGGGGGGGGGGGGG
>CACKRE030002519.1:366408-376479 GCA_902602495.3 Ectocarpus sp. CCAP 1310/34 | reverse complement strand
CCCCCCCCCCCGCCCCCGGGCTTCCGGGGGTGCGGACCAACCGATCGGGAGCGACGCCGTCGTCCATGAGTACCAGCAAATGCAGACGTTTCGAACTTACAGGTGAAGGTCGTGAAGTACTTAGTGGTGCTGCCAATCTGAAGATGAGAACGGAGTCTAAGGAGGTCGCACTAGCGTAAATTTCTATTTAACCCTGTGTTGGGTGGCCCATTACCAATTCAAGCCAGGTACTAGCTATACTCACAGGGCCCCTGATTTGGGATGGGCAAGGACCGTAAGAGACTTGGTGACAATTTCACCCTGCCACGCGTTCAACCAAGACCACTTTTACCGATTCTCTTTCACCGGGTAAATCGCTCCTACAAGGCAAAGCAAACATCTTCCAAACGAAGGTTAACGCGTAAGTAGGTCGGGCGAGAGGTATACAGTACTCCTAGCCCCTCCTGACGACCCCTCCCGTCCCCTACCGCTGATGTCCATACCTGCTCCCCATGACAGCGCCCTCGCCCATACTCGCCCCACGTCTGTCGAGCCACTGCACGGCGTCGAAGCCAACGCCGCCCTCGTAAGCACGCTGGGAAGGCTTCCTGAAGAAGAAGACGCCGCGATCGCGCAAGAGTGGAGTCCTCGCAGAGGTCGAAGGCCCCGACGACTACACCGTGCTGCTGCTGCTGCCGCGCAGCAACAACACGACGATCGAGGCCAGCAGATGCTGCCGTTACCGTCTGCTGGCGGCGGTCGGCGGCGGACTCGTAGTGACAGCTCGTCCAGATCACCGCGACCAGGGAGAAAGGAACGCGTGGGACGACGCCCAGACAATGCTCCGTCCGTGCTTAGGTCGCCTCGGACGGGAACGTCGCTGTCGTGCTCTCCGGTCAGGCGAGTGAGAGGCAGGAAGAGGCGCCGCCGGGTCGGCAGACGTGGAGGAGGAGGAAAAAGAAGCTTCCCGGGGCCACATGACGACGACGATGATACTCTATCGCTTCATGCTACCAGCGACGGAGGTAGCAGCGGCAGCCGTTCTTTCGATGCGAGTAGATTCTTGCCGTATGGCTTGTCGCCAAGCCCCGTAAGGCGCTACGACCCCGCCGCAGCGAAACCGTTGGGAAATCTTGGCGGATCGTTCATGCTGCCCGGGTCACCGTACCGCACTTACAGAGCCAAACACTATCGCCTCCTTCGGGCGCAGTCTTCGGAGCGAGCGGCTGCCCGAGCGAGGCGCGAGGAACTCCGGGAAAATCTGGACAAGTGGTGGGTTCCCAGGAGCAGGAGCGCCGACGGTGCTGGTCGAAGGCGAGCATGCCCTCACAGGAGCGGGAGTTCGGGTATGACCTCGCCGCTGCTACGGGGGGGAGGATTCGGCCTGCTTCAATCGCGCGTCACGCAAAAGGTGGGTGGTACTTACCGCATGGTCTTGTTTTATTTTCCCGCCGAGAGAGATTATCGCTCCGGACAGATATAATACAACGCATGTTGAAGTTTAGGTTCAGGCATGAAGGGAAACCCTTTGCTCAGCCGACCTTGCGTGCTTGCCCCGACCTCCTTTGCCGCCTTGTCACCGCGTCTGATACCTATTTCGTGTCCAGCTTCAATTGCATCCGCAAATGTATTCCGCCATCTTTCTCGAGCCACTCGAATACCCTCAATCCACCAAACAATCAACACACCCATGATCTGAATTGGGCAGGTAGCTCTAGGGTATCAGCTCCCTCGCGATCGGTGCAGTGCCTCTGGACGTGAACGGACCGCGGCCGCTGCTGCGGAACAAGCCCTTCGCGCCATGTACAAACCGGTGCCGGAGCCGATATCTCCCGTACGCGCCGATCGAAAGTGGAAACCTACGGCCCACCTTCGCCTCAGCGATTCCCTGTCCGATGAAGAGGAGATCACATACCACGACGATGATGTTTCTCCAAGGCCGCCATCAGCTGGATACGGCGACATCCTCAACGGCGACAGCGGCAGCGACAGTAGTGTCGCTGCCTACGACGATTCTGATGCCGCTGCGTCCGGTCGAGGTCGAGAGGGCTTTCCCGTCACTCGACATTTCGCCCGAGCTGGAATGCGTTGGCCCAGCCCACCAAAGCGCGCGAGGACGCGACCTCGCCACTACCAACGCCGCTACCCTGCGAGCTTGGGGAGGACGAGGGACGACGGTCGTCGCCGCCGCCGTCGTCATCAGATGGCGGAGGAATCACGGGGTGGGAGGGCGCACGGAGGTTGCTATTCGTGGTCTCCACCGCGGACGAGAACGCAATCCTACGGCGCTTTCCCCACGGTCACCACTGCGAGCAGCAGCCGGAACACGACCGCCTTTGACTGCGAGGAAGGGCGAGAGACGGCGCACTCTGGGTACGACTACTACTTCCAAGACGGTGCGGGATACGAGCGTGCTGCCGGGTATTCCAGCCATCGCCACCCATCCCTCTCTCCCTTCCTTCTGCCGCTCGACCCCTACCGAGGCTTGCGGACCGTCGTTCGCGCGGGAAGCCTTGTCTCTCGCCGGGATGCTGCGGCCTCTGAGGTCTCCTCTCGTCGAGCAGCTCTCGTCAACCGGAGGGCTTCCGAGTGGCGGGTCGCGGCGGAGAGGCATACCGCTGAAGATGCGTCGACGTCGTTCTCGTCCCCCGGGCATGGCCGTTGGGGGAAGCAGCGAAGGCGAACACTTGGTGTCGACGTTGGCAGCCTCGGGGGCGGCGATCAAGGGCATGGACGGGCGACGAGTGGAGCGATACAGGAGGAAGACGAAGAGCTGCGCGGGAACAGGATCCGACGTTTCCGGCCGTCGGTCGAGAGCATGGGCAGGGAGCTGGAGGCGATCAAAAGGGCCGACGCTGCTATGAGGGAAGAGCAACTCGCACAGGTGTGGGCACCCTGGGAGGAAGATCATGTCAACGAAAGCGTCCTTCGGATGCTGTGGTGGTAACAGTTTTGACAACCACGCGATGGTTCTACACTTGTATATAATGCCTTCGACCAACCGATCAGCAAGTGACTATCGTCCCGATCAGGTACAACTGAACACCAATGCGCTGCCTCTGGCGCTCCTACTCGTGCATCCCGGTGGCGCGGCCCGAGTACGAGACTTCGTCGCGCGAGCTCTCTCGCTCTGGCAGAGGGAAAAGTCGAGGGCGAGGATGACACAAGCGTTGGCGAGGTTCGTGTTTGTGGTGTTCGCGATGTACACAACCCTACCCCGTGCCCTTCATTTGCGTTAGATCTGTGCGTCATGGCTGTTGCATTGAGCTAGGGTAGTCACGAGGTCTGTCAAGTGTTCGATCGTCAGCACAGGACGAAGAGGGTGACGTAGCGAGGGAAATGCCTCGGTTCTTCTCATACGTTCGCTGTTCCGGACGAAACATCGTTGATTCTGATGCGAGCGGGCGGGCGCTTTGTGTGCTAACCATATCGGTAGCCGATCGGACATGCTAGTGCGTACGAAGCGTGCATCACCAAGCTAGATATTACCGCCCAACAGAAGTTCAACTTTCTTCTCGCTCGCACGCGGTGGTGGCCTTTTGCCTCCCCAGGTGGAAGATAGAGTGTGAGGCTCAGCGATTCCGCGAGCGGGGCTTGGGGTACAGGACACGTTTCGGAGCCCTCAAAATCAAGGTAAGCAGCCACCACAATAGTGTACCGCTCTCGTATAACAAATTGAAGAAGGTGGCAAAGTGTTAACACGTGGGGGGTGTCACCACATGGGCGGAACCTTGTGAAGTCGCACATGCTCATTGTATTAATCAGCATACTCGGTTGTTCTGGGTGCCCGACGGGCAATCAAGCCGTCTTGGGGTCCGCAAAAGTGAAAGCTAGAGTGTCTCAACAGCGGCCGGCCGTGTTTTGAAGGAGGTGTCGCTTTGGAGAAGGCTTCAGCATGGCTTACTCCCGGTGATGTAACTGTGCAGATGATGGAATTTCTGATTGCAAACGAGGCAGTAGTTGGCACAGCACGTTCATTGAGGCCAACGTGTCCAAACATCACGTTGGCCTTCTTTTAGACCGGGATGCAACAATCGTTCGGTAAAAATCACCAGAGCTATTTGCGCCAAAGCAATTTGTACATAGTCAAGACGAGTATCTGAGCTCAACGTTGCTGGTGATGCTACCCAGCAGTGATGCTCATAATTCTTAAATCAAACGCTAAACTATCGGTCGAATTCGTGTTCCCTTTGAATGTACACTCTTTGCCTAACACGTGGGGAGAGCAAATTTCCTCTGGTATGTTATGTATGGCCTAAAGGTAGGGATTCCTGACCACTGGGTAATTTGGTCAGGTTGATACTCAGTTGGATTTGTAACAAAAGCTGACTGTTGCGTCTTGGTTGAACGTCTTATAAACGGGCCAAGTACGTGGAGCTCATAAACGGCGGGGAGAATGTCTCTGCGTAGCTCTTTGATTGTTGCTCAGCATCAAGCGCCACGTGACACCTGATGGTGCTGCACCCGGGTTCGATTTGTGTCGTCTAATTCTGACTCAGAACGGCTAGTATCCAAACATTATCCTGCTTGTTTAATGCTCGAAGGGGTCTTACACTCTCCATCCTCTCCGTATTTCTACACCCCTTGTTCATGCTTGCCGGTGGGCTTCTTTACGTCGACTGTGTGTGTGGCGAATCAGCAACTCGTGAACAAACGGAGGCCCATGATACTAAGGGCCAGACTGGCAAAATGGCGAGCGTTCTGTCGCATGGAAATTTATACCGTTAGGGCGGCGTCAGCGATCCGGATACAAACGCAGTACCGGAGGTGCGCCAATCAAATGCCTCGTGGAGCTTGATTCACCATTCCCCTGCAACACCTGAAACTGGGCGCAGAGATAGATTTCGATTATCCGGGTGGAGGGGCTGCGGAAGAGTTGGCCATGTCTCGAGAGGAACTGGTGCTTGGGAGCCTTTGATTGGCTTTGAATCCTTGTCGGTGTACGAAGGAAACTTTTCCGAGAAGAAACATGTGCGAAGTCTTCGAAGTCGCATCGTGGTGGATACACGAAGCGATCTCGAAGCTGTTGTGTCCTCCTGGTCTGGAGGTAAGAATAAGCAGCTCTGAAGTTGTGGATCCTTCTCGCACTCGCGTTCTTCCTCGCTCTCTTCCCCCTCTCCGCCGCCCCCCAACAAGATGGAAAGCGTTCCGATTGTTTCTCAGCATGCACTACAGCAAGCCGCTCGGGGGAGCCCTCAGCGACATTTATCTGGAAGAGGAGAGAGAAGGCGTTCAATTCANGGGGGGGGGGGGGGGGGGGGGGGGGGGGGGGGGGGGGGGGGGGGGGGGGGGGGAGGAGGAGAACGAGGCCTTTCGTATCGGCTGCACTTTTTTCGCACACCGCTCACCTTCATATGTATATCGTCCCTTGAGCACTTCGTTGTAAAATGGTTGTCTTTCGTCGGAATGCCCATCAACACCCCTCATGGAAGTTGCTTCAAGTCGTTGTTCTTTGTGTTTTGAAATCCCTAATCCTTCGTTACACACTATGCACGGGTCAAACTGAAAGGTGACTAAAGTAGCCTAGACCGATAGTGGTGGTGGGCACATGTGCAATCTGCCAGCATCACGTTAGCGTACGGAACAATCTTCCTCAGGCTTGACAAGCGCGAGTGTACTATTGTCTCTGGTCAACTTCTTTTGGTTGGAGCCCTGGTGACGAAGGAGATAAAATAACATTAGCACACCGGTTGGCGCTTGTTGCTGAAACTCCTTTGTTTGAACCCCCGTCCCTATCTCGCCCAGCTGATCGCATAACACTTGTTGCCACCGTGGTCGTGAATGCAGCCCCTGCCTCGGACGGCGTTTGTCGTCGCCCTTTCCGCAATTCTAGCGTTGCGTTGTGTTGGTACTTGAATAATCTGTGCGCTTTCTCTGAAAGATTCACCTCGGGAAGTGATCGTGGCTAATTTTGGGCTATGTGTCCGCTTTCCCTTCTCCTCGCCCACCCGTCCGCTCGGTCGGAAAAAGGATTGATTCGAGCATCAGGAAAGACCGCCGGTGCTTCTGGGCAGCTTCTATCGCCATCCAGACCAGGTGGCGCATGCTCCCGAAACGGGCCTTCTACCGCCTCCTCAAGAAGGAGGTCAAGCGCGTGCAGACGCACTTTCGGATGTGGAGTGACCGGCGCGTGTACCTCTTCTTTAAGCGACAGGTAGGTGAACTCGTCTGCCAACGTCGTGGCAGTGAACGTTGTTGTCCCAATTATCGTGATCTATGCAAAGTTATTGTCGCAAGTTGTTGTGGGTTCGGATCGCAAGGTACCACGATATGTGACACCTGGTTCTGGATGTTTATCGATCGGCGTGCCGATGTTTTCTTCAAGCGGCAGGTGAGTCAACCGGTGTATGGCAACGGCCGACGGCAGTGAGTGTTAACGCGAGCACGCTATGTTGCAAGACTTCGTAAAAGCACAACAAGGAAACCTTGTAGGTACCAGGCACGCGTCATGTAGTTTCTGAAGCACGAACCTGAAGGCGTGTTGTCATCCCCTTTAAAACAAGGTAAACCTGCTTGTGCTATAGGAGACGAAACAACAGGAGCTTCGCGATGTATTATTGAACAATAAACGGTCGTGAAACAACAGGTGTCGTCCCGAGACAAAAAAAAGAAGTTATTCGCCCTGCTCAATGAAAAAATGAAAAATTACAGACGTTCGTGCAGCGACCCACTTTGCTTGCACAGACAGGCTACCTTTGTGCAATTTAACTAGCACCCGCATTTTCCGATCGTTTCAATGCTGACCTGTTCCCCTGCAGACGATCATGGCGCAGAGCTTCGCAAGGTTGGTGATCTGGAGGCCCAAGTGGTGCAGGTTCCGGGAAATCCCTCCCGTCATACAGCGCTTTGTCCGCGGGCATCTCGCCAGGTGTGAGGGCGTGATGTGGTGTTTTGATTGTGGCGGTATCCAGTCCTTCACGATTTATGACACGTTATTGTGATTGCCCTTCGGGCATGTTTTTGTGCTGCGGTTGCCTTGTTTTTTGTGTTACCTAGGTTGGTGGTATGCCGTGACATGAAACTCGGCGATGGGAACCCACTCTCATTACGTCAACGGACGTTTTTTCCCCGTTCTACAAGAACGTTTCCCCGTTCTACAAGAACGTGTCCCCAAGAAATACGGCTACAGTATTTTGAACCGCAGGCTCGTTGAATTTGTGGGCAATTCGGATGCGGCAATAAATACAGCTGCTGGCGTATACCTTCGTTACACTCGAGAGTACGTTCTTACGTTTTTACGTCCCTTTGTAACAAATGCGCCTTCCCGCTTTGTTTCCTTTCCGGCATGATGAGCGAACAGACAGAAGGTCCGTCGAATGCGACAAGCTCAGTACAGAGCACTGGAGGTAACGATGGAAAAGGCGGTGCCGTTTCAGACGGCGTGGAGGGGCTTCGCCGCGAGGCGGGCTTTGCGAGCACTTCAAGAGGAGAAAGATAAGGAGTTTCACGCAGCGGTACTTCTGCAACGCGCGTGGTACAGGTGAAGTTCTTTGGAAGCACCCCCCCTGTGCACTGATCCAACCAGATTGTATGTTGCTTCATCTATGAAGGTCCGCTTTTATGATCGCTAGCGACGATTTGGGTTGACCCTTCACTCCTTGAGAAAGGGCAGGGTGGAGGAGTGTCAAACGGCAACAGTCATGTGTTCGCCTCGAGAACGGCTGGGACCACATTGTAGCTCTGTCGAGACCGCTCTTACGATGCCCGTGCCCGTGGCCTATTCAGCTCCCCGCCACGGAGTACTGCCTTTTCGTCACTTCAATCAAGATCGTCAGCCCTCCACCTTGACATGGCTCTGGGCAGCTTCAACACTCGGGTACCTACCACTCTTTGGTCCCCGAACGGTTCTCCCGCTGTGAAACGTGCGCCCGCCGTCCCCCAACGCAAAACTCCTTTTTTGGCTGAAATGGTCTTGGGCATACCCAGTGTGTTTCTCCTCTTGGTTCATCGAAGATCATGTTTCTCTAGGGGGGCGGACATAGTCGTCCACGTTGCTGCTCCTATGAAACTTGCTGATATGGAAGGAGCTGCTGGAACCGTAACGCTGGCGGGAAAACGTTTGCACCATTTGTATGCCTGCAACGCTCGTAACACCGAATGGTTTATCCGTAGCATCGATCAAGCGGACAACACTCCCGGTACATGTTTTGTTTGATGCGGGTCATCCGTTAGCAAGTCAGCTCTTTTGGATCCTTCTGCAATCACGTTTCGCACCGGCGGTTGCATTCATGGTTACTCCAGAAAACACTTATGGTGCTGTTGCTCCGAGCTACACTTGTTCACAAACCTCTCGTGTCAACGTGGTGCTGATGACCAACCCTCCGTGGGATCGTTTTTTTGCGCACCAGACGCATGAATCAGTTCCCGGCGTTTGTGCTGGTCTCATGCCTGCGGATAATGGACAAGTCCGACGCGGATAACGCCAGATCCGCCCGGCTGTTCGACCTCAGCTTGCGCGCGAGACTCTTGCAGGTTTTCAATTGTTTGGCTGTACGATTGTTCCAGGGTAGATCACATCCAAAGTGTTACAAATTCAATGTGCAAGCCCGGTACATATCTCAACACCTCGTTGGCGGAGCTTGCTGAGGTCAACAGATGCTACGTTCGGTTTCCATTCGGGAGCTTCTGTGTTTGGTAGTCTTGAATTCATTTAGTACGCCAAGTTGAGCGTGACACCATACCCGACTCGCGGTTGACTGCATGCTTTCTCACACAAGTTTCGGTGCTCCGAGGCTGTTTTTGTTCGCTGCTGAAAGAGACCATACCCGACTCGCGGTTGACTGCATGCTTTTTCACACAAGTTTCGGTGCTCCGAGGCTGTTTCTGTTCGCTGCTGAAATCAAGAAAAGCACATTGGACCATATTTTCTGCCGCGAGTCTTTCTCCAAGCGAGAGATGCACATAATGTTTGTGCGAGGCATGCCACCCTGTCGTTGTGTCTATTCGCTTTCTGCCCGAGTTCTTCGTGCACTCAGCTCCTTGCGAACAGTGTTGTTAGAGGCCAATAAGGGCCACCGCATCCCTGAACGCTGGCTGATCACGTCGTCTGTGGAGTGCGTTTCGAAGCAGTGTTCTACCTCTGTCTTCCATGCCTCTTGACCGTTGCCTGCTATAAGCTCTCGTTGCTTTTGACCATTGACCCGTTGGGCACAGCGTACATACCGGCGGAGGTATCGCTTTCGGCAACGGAGAGCGGCGATCTTGATCCAATCGTGGTGGAGGATCCGGACAGGATCAGATTTTGTGGCCAGGTGGGTAAACGGACGCCTTGGTAATGTTAGCGGGTATACTCCCACGAACAGAGAGGGTAGTGTGTCTCGTGGGCACTACCAAAGCCTGGACCCGTTTTTTCGTTCCTTCAACATCCTATGGTTGACTTTACTCTGATCAGCGTCCCCGCTTTCCACCAGCGAGAGTTCTTATACCGAAACCCCATCTTATTCAATTATTCCTGCAGTACCTTCTCTTCTCCTTGAGGGAAAGCTCATATGCAATAAACACCTCCCCAAAGCGTGTCATTCGCCGGCCGCCATTCGGGAGAATTTTACGTCGAGTGTCGTGTAACGTGATAGTTTGGCTTGTCATACAATGACGTGCGAACCTATGAATCAGGTGTGAATCCGTGGACAGCCATGGTTAAAAGGTGCATGCTGTTTAGTACGAAGTACCTGGTTTACTCGGCTGCCAGTGGACGTAGACTTGAATGATTCGATACGTGACTCCATTGGGACAGTCTCGTCCAACTTTTGATAGGCTGTGGCCCGAGCCGGTCGTTGTTCCGGGCACAGCATGTTTTCAAGGCATTCCCCCGTTAACATGTTGCCTGCGACATGTACTCTATGGGTTCGCAAACGAGAAAGACTCACCAAGCACGAGACGTGGGCAGAAGGCCAAATCGGCACGCACGTTAGTTGACACGCATCGCTGAGCATCACGATGGTTCTTTGGGGGTAGACTATACAACAACTTGCAAGAGACTAAAAGTTCTGAAGCTTACTTCAAAGCAACCTTGGTGTCGTTCTCGTGGATCCGTTTCATGATTCCTTCCTGTCTTGTCTGTCTGCCGGTCTCTCTCTCTCTCTCTCTCTCTCT
>CACKRE030002519.1:322036-366388 GCA_902602495.3 Ectocarpus sp. CCAP 1310/34 | reverse complement strand
CTCTCTCTCTCTCTCTCTCTCTCTCTCTCTCTCTCTCTCTCTCTCTCCCTCCCTCCCTCCCTCTCTCTCTCTCTCTCTGTTTCTCTCGTGTGTCCCTCGCGAACCAGACTCCGAGCGGAGAAGTGGGCTAGTAGGAAGCTGCGCTGCTGGTTGACGGCCTGCATGAAGCGGAAGCACCACGCTTCGTGGCTCATCGCCCTTTGTTGGCTTAGGTCCCGCCCCGGACGGCTTCTGATACATCTTCAGGTACCACGTTGGTGTAACCCTATCTCAAGCATGAGCAACCCATATTGTGATTATGACGGTACCAAGATGGTACAGCCAGCCCAAGAACGGAATACACCACGCATGTGCAGTGCGACAAAATGTTTTGAGGTCGGGAGTGGTTAATGGCGAGTGCGATACCACACTTCTGTCTGCATCATCCTGATGGTGGTTGAGGCACTCCTGGCCATGACGTCTTGGTCATGGAAAGTGTGATGCCACATGTCTGTCTGCGTCGTCATGTTCAAGTTGGGGGTCTCCCCGACACATACACGTTGGCGGAGGCTTGCAGACCGCTTGTTCACCGAACACGTGACCGTCGTGTCAATTCATGGCTGCGCGTCGAGAAAGACAACCAGTTTGTGCACGTCAGTAGGTCACAATATTCCAAGTGAACTTACGCCCTCTTTCGCATCCTTCTCTGCTCTCTAGGGCTTCCGGCAACGAGAAGAAGAGGAATGGTGGAAGGTGTGGCGGGAGGGACGAGACTTGGCGGCCGCTAAGCTGCAGGCCGCGGTACGAGGACAGCGAGTGCGAAGGGAGCTCTTGGCGGAGGTATGCCTATGGCAGAAGATACTTAAACGTTGATTCGTGTAGCCAGAAAGAAAAAAAAACGCTGCTGTGGACACGATGGGATAACGTAGTCAGGTCCACGTACACCGTGACGCGACCAAAGCACTCCTTAGCACTTTTGTTGCTATACCTCGACTTATTGACCACTGGTAACATTCCCTCATCCACCTGCCTTACGTCAACCCTGCTCCTCCGTTCTGATCGCTCGCCCACGCTCAGCGCGCGACCGTCTTCGTTCAACGAGTTGTTCGGGGCTACATCCATCGTGCGCGCGCGCGCAAAAGGCTTGAAGAGAGGAGGAAAGAGCAGGCTGGTGACTACGTCTTCGAACTCCTTGAAGAGGTACTGAGTAGATCGACATGCGGGCGTGTGTTTTTGGCGGAGGGAGGGAAGATAGGGTAGAAACGACTTGCGGACCATCGGGACTAATCTTGTTTTCATCGCCGGCTTACCGTCCGATGCGGGCATTACACAACAAGCCAAGGGTAAAACGAAACGTGAAATACTTCTCGACTCTTGAGAGAGTTTTGTGTCCACCCCTTCCGAAACAGCACACTGCCGCCCTCTCAACACCGATGCTAGCGGTGACGGAGCTGACAGAAGTAAGGTCACAGCCTTGCGTCGACCATGCCTAGAATTGGAACGCTTTTGTCGACAATGTATGGGTCCAAGTTGTATCACTCCACACGTGTTCATGCGTACAACAGGGGATTAGGAAAGAGACGTCTAGGCGGGCCTGGATCAGGGCGTCCGCCGGGGACAAGCTTCGGGCCTGCGGCCGCGGGCTAGCAACGCGAATGGTCTTGAAGCGGGCAGCGGAACGAGTTCGGGTGGAGATCCTCATGGCCATACGATTGCAACGCTCGTGGAGGTCGGTTCGAGCTATCTCAGACAGCGTTGATCACCCCCATGTCCAAGCTAATGGAGAGTTGGCTTGGAAAGAACTAGGCACAAAGGGAGAAATACCGGGATAGAAAGCTAGCGTGCGAGCTGTTTCAGGTGGTTGGAAGGTAGAATAATTACAGACGCGGGCACAATCTGAACCACCAGTTGGTGGAGACGCTTGTGTCCGTCCAGATTCAATGCTCGTGGAGGTTGCTGTACTCTAGAATCTTGGGAAGTTGATCGTGCTACACAGCAGCCCCTTTCCCGCTCTGGTGGGTAAACTACTAGCGTACGTACGTGGAAGTGGTCGGTGGGGGTTGAATGGGTGCCACCAAACGCGCGAGCTAATCCTGGCATCACGGTAAATGAGACCGAGGTTGACCCCATAGCTCTGCAACAGACTGTTTAACAATAAGTACATGTTCTACCTTTAGGGACGCGTTTTCTATCGCGACGACAGGAAAACCCAGGGAACACGTGCGGAACATTCCTCTCAATGCACGCCACCATCAAACACATACCACGTGTCATCACGACCATCCCCTGACGATCGACTCCCAACCTTTCTGTTCCCCGACCTCACGTTCTTCACCTACCCCGCCGCGATGCAGATACCGGCGCGGCATGCTGGCATCTATGCGGCAGGCCCTCAAGGAACGCCGCCGGATGAAGTCTCCCTTCGCATCCGTCGGACCGCGAGTGGAAGACGTGGCCGCCGCATCGATAGCGGCCGCCTCGGTCCATCTGAACCCTCGCAACGGCCCGGCCGGCTGCGGCCTCTGGAGGCTTTGCCGGCGGCTCGGGTGCGACGGGGACGTGTTTCCCCTGTTGAAATCTGCGGGGATTTCTGGGTCTGAGGATTTGAGGTGCGGGATACTGCGCAACCGCTACATGTAGGCACGGTTATCCTCGTTGTATATACTATCGCCATCTGTGCCCCCACAGACGTAAGTGTTCGCCACCGGCAGGCCATCGCGTAGCACCACGTCAGCACCCTGTTCTCCGAATGTAAGATGGACCGCACATCAATGCTATCTACCCGATTCATCGGTCAGTCGAAGATGCATGAGCAACACGTGCTGACGGCATTTCGCCCACCTGAGATGCCCTGTTCTAATAGCAATGAGAAGAATCCCCGTCGTACCAGAACCTACCCCTCTTCCTGCACCTTTTCTCACCGATAACATACGCCCCCACGCCTATCGTCCGTGTCCCCACCGCGGTCTTGCCCCCGACTTTGCATTTCAGAGGACTCTCCGATGAGGACCTCAGAAAACTGGGCATTTCCGACGTCCCTCTCGCGAAACAGCGGCATGGAGGGGGCAGGGGCGGCGGCAACGGCGAGGGTGTTTTCGAAGCTGAGAAGTTACGGGCGTTGCTGATCGGGCTGGTTTGTACCGCCGACCCAGCCCAGTCCGCGCCTAAACAAGGACCTGAAAGCGCCCTATTCAGCGATTTCGAGTACATGGAAGGCTACCCTCACGTACGTAGACGTGTGCCGCTGGGATATAGAGGGTGGGGGAGCTTGCACAACACGGACAATAGTTTGTTGCCGGAACGTTGTTCAGATCGTTCCTCAACAGGTGGCTTTAGACTGCGTATACCTCGGAATACGCCGCTCAAAACGAGAAACAGTATTGTTTTCCGGGCTCATCAACCTCTAACCCTCCGTGCCTTTCGCAATGCTGGAGTAATACGCCGCCCTCCTCTTCCCTCGTTCCACACCGACAGCAACAGTAATACAGTATCACCTCTTGGTCAGAAAAATGAACGCTCGCCTCAGAGTTACTCACCCTAACGCCTGAAGAAATCAAGTGCCGCCCACAACAACAAAAAATTCCGCTCGCGGTCTCTCTTACCAACACCACCCCGCATCGCGCTACCCCAGCGGCGGAACATGATCCGGAAAGTGTTCCTCGAGTGTTTTGGGGCAGCGATGGCTCAGCGTGCAGACAACTTCTCGGCCGCTTTGTCAAAGGGGGGGGCGGGCGAGCGAGCGGAGGTCACGGCTCACCAGCTGAGGCGGTATTTCGGGCTCTGCGGCACACCGTCTACTGCTAAGGTGCCATGCTCTCCGTGGATCTCGTGCAACGTTTCTAATGCTGTTAGAATCCATCCACGAGATTCAATGTGTGGTCGCAGAATTGTCGGCTTGTTCGACTGAAACACACCAGCACGCTGGATTGTCGCACATCAAAGCGGATCTCTTGTGAAAGGGGAAGAGCCATTTCATTTGATATGCTGTCTTTACTGCACTGGCGTGCACCGTGGCCGATCAACATATTATCTCCCTTGACGTCTAAAGCACCGACTGGCTTTAGCGCGTGCCGCGCTGAGTACGGCGTTCCTCATGTTCAAGACCTCTATTGTGTGTCCCCCATACGGTTGTGTTCTCCTCTGAACGTGGTTCACACCTCCAATACGACGCATACACAAGGGACCCTCTACGTTAATATCGTCTGCTGCCAATGCTGTCCTCATCCTTGGCACAGGCACGTCTGCCCTCGCTCATCACTCCAACGCCGGAGGACGAGCACCGCCGCGCCTCCGCCAACGACAGGCGCCGCCTCGCGTTGAGCCTCTCGTTCTTGTCCGCCGGCGCCGACAGGGTGTGCTTGCTGTACCGCGTTCCCCCGGCGGAGGCGAGGGCAGGGGGCGGTCCGGCATCGAAGTTGCTGGAAGACCTGCGGTCCCTCCCGGAGAAGGCGGACAACGAGGAGCAGCGGCAGCGGGCCCGACGGGCGGCGCGCGGGGATACGTTCGAGGTTAGTTTTGGCTCGCGGGCTGGTTGCCTCGTGATGCCGTTTTCTTGGTAGCATCATCCAAAGGGCTATGGAATGTCGGTCCTAGATCCAGCGAGACATGGTCGGCCTTTTTGGGCACATCGTTTTACACGATTTTTGTGCATGGCAGTGCGCCCGCATCTTTCGGTGAAAATACATCACTTGTTGGGAATGAATCTGCACCAGAACGGGTGTTTCCATCGAACCTTGCTGAAGCTTACGTCTGGGGGACGATGCGCTCAAGTGAGCCCGCACCGGTAACTGAATAGATCCGTATCAGTATTCTAGAAGCAAAAAGCGCGACCGCCATTTGCCCGGTAAAAAACGTCCTTCTACGATGCTCGTGTATGCTACTCTTGCGCACATCTTACAGCCTACGTAGCAGTAGGTAAATCTAGGATCGCTCCTTCCCCCCGTCGCGAAACCACCACAGTTCCAAGGTTCTCCCCTCTATTCCGCCCATGTCAACCGCCGTCGCCCCATTGTCAGGTTATGGACGAACACCGGCGTGCGATGATGGCCGTGGCAACGTCACTGTACGACATTCTGCAGCACCTCACTGAGCTTGGACACGCCTCCAAGATTGTCCGGAGAGCGTACCGCTCGCACGCTGGGAGGAGCTTGCTGGCGCTCTCGAGACATGAAGTGCGTGAAGGCACACCGTTCCCACCATGACCTGTTGCTCCTTCTTTGTCGTCGGTGTTGTCGGGCAGGCGTACGGAGACGTACTCGCTCCGTGTGATGCGTAATTTAGCCTTTGAAGTACTGTATGTATACTGTTTCTCGCTTCCTGTTTCTTCCTCATACCAAACCATTCCGTCATCCGCACGTGCACGTGTGTGTGTGTGACAACAACAGCTGGCCCTGAAGCGGCACTACGACGGCTACCTGCTCGAGCGCGGGACCAACCACGTGAAGGTGGAATGGGAGAGAGCGAGAAAGGCCGAAGCAGAGGAGCAACAACGCCAATATGAAGAGTGGCTACGACAAGAGGTAAGAGCGCGGGTGTTGGGCAGGACCACCATGCATCTGGTCGGAAATCATTTCTACAACGTTCAGCCCTGCTGTCTCGTTGTATGCGCACATTACGGTCTAGTGGGTAACCTCGCAGCCTGCTGAGGGCCAGGTCATGGGTTCGAGTCCCGGCAGAAGTGAGTTTTTTTCTCACTAAATAAATCCTGGTCTAGGATGAAAGCGACGCGTTGCAAATATCGTTGTTAGTAAACCATAATCGACTTCGTAAGTCGCGAGGAAAGGGATTGTTGTACCCTTCTCGCGATAAAAATACCTCAGGCAGGAACCACAGGAGGGGGTCCAGCCCCCCCCTTCTATGTGACCCCAGTTGGGTCGTCTAGCCAGTAGAAGTGGAGGATAGGGGCCAGAGTGGCAGACGACAGAATCCGATGATGGAAGAAAATAAAAAAAGTTACGGCGGTAGGTTTCACATCATACTATGTAGTCAAGCACACGTAGTACTTTGCCGCGGTGCTTCGCGGTGCTTCGCGGTGCTTCGCGGTGCTTCGCGGTGCTTTGTGCTTGAAGAAACGCCTTCGGCGAAGACGTGATGTACACAGGAATGTTAGGGTCTAGTGTGACACGGCAAACTTACACGACCCATACTTGGAAACTGATATCCCCGTTTTCGCCTCCCCACTCAATGTGGGCATCGCGGTTCTCCCAGGAGAAACGTCATGTAGAAGACGAGCTCTATCGGTGGGGAGTGTTGCGCTACGGGTGGCGAGAAGAAGATCTGGAGGGAGTTCCAGGCGTAAAGGTGACGTCATGTGTAGCTTATTCTGCCTGGCTGGGTTCGGCGCATCGCCAAACTACGGTAGCGCGGGTCGCGGATTCAAGGATTATTGAATACAATAGCAACGCCTAAAGGACAAGGGTGAGAGCGACGCGGGTACCCCTCACCGAGGACCCTCCGTGTCCCTCTTCTTGACCCCATCAAAAGCAAGCGGTTTGCGGTTCGTTTGGTGCTCAAAAGTCTTCAACCTGAATAGTGTTCTCGTGCTAAGAGTCAGTAGCATTCCACCAGAAGGTGCGAGTGCTTCAGGCCGCCTCGGGTGTTCAGAACGTCCCCATCCGTCGAATTAATGTGCTCCATCGGCAGCGGGACGATCCATATACCCCCACCTAGCTCTTCTTCTTGTCGGGGATTGGTTAAAAGAAACCACATACAACCAACGTTTACGGCAGGTTTACCGCCTGTACAAGAGGGTTCAAGCGAAACGGGACGCGGCCGAGGTTGGCCCGAGAGGACCCGACATGGTGGACGTGTTGCGAGGTGAAGCAGGAGCGCCCTTACCGTCGAAAGCTGTTTATTCTGTACTGAAGAAGGAGCAAGAGACGGAACGCATAAAGAAGCGATAGTGAATTATGGCGGCGGAGAGTAGATGCTTCCATTCCACGGAAGAAATGTTGAAAAATGTTTATGCTACATGCGTGTATTGCTTCTGCATCAACTGGTTGGGTTGGGAGAGTGTTCAAACAACCTAAATTCGTCGTATTTACCCAAAATCAAGGGACTCAAAGAGCGTTACGACCACTATGCCTATCAACATGTCGTTCAGCATAGCGGCAAGTGCAAGTTTTCACAATGTCACATTCTACACTTCATCGATCGCTCGGGCTGCACCCTTGGTTGCATCCCAGTCTCCCTTGTCAACTAACCCGCCAACAGTTCATTGTTTTTCCCTTTTCTTCAAGCCAATCGAAGCCGAGAAGAAGCCCAAGTTCAAACCGAACGCTCCTCAGGTTGTTCTTTATTTGCGCCGCACACAAACAGAAGAAAGCGAGGTTTACCCGCTCTACCGCTACGAAGACGAGATGGCCGCGAGGAAACTCGTGCGCGCGGGTCGGGCGTATATCGCTCGAAGGGTCTTGTACATCCTGCGGCGGGATAAGATGAGGTTCGCTACGCCACATACCGTGGTACTGGTTGTTGTTGTGGATGGGGCTCTTCCACAAGGAAGCCGTATTATGACGGACGGGCATACCTTCACGTTTTTCATTGCGCCGATGTATACCAAGGCATGCTGTCGTTCATAAACAAGAGTTCTTCGCGACTAATGAGAATTGTGTGCTTTGTGTAGAGCTCTTCTCGTGCAAGGGACAGGGAACAGCCCCCTTCCCCCATAGTCTCGACCACTCTCTATGCACTAGTAGTATAATAGTTCAAAATAAATGTCGATTTTGATTCTTTCATAAATGGCGGAGGAAACCACGACTACCGAAAAGAAAACAACAGCACGCGCCGGCAGAACAGAAACACAGCCTTCGTTGTCTCGGCTAATGCAAGCGACAATTGTCCGCGGAAGCACAGAGACCCAGAACATTTTCGAGTACGAACGTTGAGCCATCCAGTAGTACATGAATATCATATGACCCAACGAGCCCCCATAGGAAGTCCGGGCAGATACTGCACATCATCGGAACTTTTCCTTCGTGTGTCCAGCATGGTTCCTGTCAGGCGTGCTCGCAGCTCGACCCTGACGTTGTCCTGCCAACAGGACCTAGGACATTAACGTTTACCACATCCCTAGGACATTAACGTTTGTTTACCACATCCCTGAGTTTGTTTCACTTGCTCTCCTGAGTACGGACGTGTCCCAAATCGAAATCTCCCAACGCATGAGACAAGACAATTGCCGAAAGCGGTTGCTCGCTCCGTTGTTCTTGATGATGGCAATGTTAGGCTGGAGAAAGAGCGCCTGGAGCGAATCGAGTGGGAGCAAGCGGAGCGGATTGCCGATCAGCACGTGACTGTGAGAAAACTCTTAGCAGTAGCTGCTGCATACACAGAATCGGCCCATCTATGCGCTGTGCCTTCATAAATAGCCCCATACCAATCCTGCTTGGCTGTGGAAACAGAATCCGGGGTGACAGCTCACCACACGAGGACTTAGTGGTACCAACGAGGTGAAAGTAGTCTAGTCTATTTTCACGTGCACCAAACGTTGTCCTCCTGCTCCCATTCTGAAGGAAATCCCGCTCTGGGAAACCCAGCGGTCGTCGTGGACAAGATTTGCATAAACTAGTTCTTCCTAGCGCCAAAAACTGAACATATAGCTTTAAGGGTCGTTGCTGTCCCGAAATTTTGAAGTAGTAGACGAGAGCGCTGTTGAGTGTCGCAACAACGGGCGTTGCCGCCATTTTGTCCCTTCGTGGTAAATAATCCCTTTTTTCGTTTTTTTTGTAACAAAAAAAGGCTTAATTTTATTTTGTCTGTCTACATTTTTTTAATACATATTTTCAAAAAATTATTGTAACTTTAATTCCTAAAATGGCTCCAAGACTTGTAATAAGAATAAAAATTATAGGATCGACCATAAAGCTATGAAAATTAATAATACCTGTATTGGTAAGAGTACAAACTCACGTTTTTTTATTGTTTTTTTTTTTATCGTCATGCCAATTCTTATTGGACTTTTTGGTAATTGGTTTGCTCCTTCAATGATTGGTGCTCCTGATATGGCTTTCCCTCGTATGAATGATATTAGTTTTTGGTTACTGCCTCCTTTAAATCTGCTTTTATTATACAAACCGTTAAATCATTTATTTTTTATCCTTTTTTATTTTATAAGCCCTAATATTTTGTTTAGTTGTTTTGACGAGCCGTGGGAAATCAGCAAAAAAAAGACGACCTAAAAAACTTAAAAGAAGAATAAAAAAGAACTTAGTCGCATAATTACTAATTTGTGTAAATTAAAATTGTTAAAATATTTTTGAACCTACAGAACGAAAACAGAATTGACATTGAAGAGAACCTAAGTCTTCAAAATACGGGAATAATGGTACCAATTCTTGAAAAGTAAAAATATCTTTTAAAGGAAACATGTAAGATAAATATATATAGAAGCTGCGGTTACACCTAAAAAGCTACCTTGCAACAAGACAACTAAAATAGAAATTGCAAGAAATAGCTCAGGCAAAAAAGCCACAGTAGTATCATTTTGAAATATTAAAGCAAATTTCATGCGAAAAATTGCCCTGAATTCTTTATACCGTCAATAAGGTCGAGAGTTTAAACATTCTGTTTTTTCAATAGAAGAAAATAAAATTTCTAGAGAGGGCATGACCCACCGAACCCTTCCTGATCCGCGTCCTCCTCAGCAAAATGTAGGAAGTTTGAATGATCCCAACATCTCAGAAAGGCCTAGAAGTTCGCCGTTGGTGATTGCACGGCTTTGGTAAGGCCCTCTCCCAGACCCCCTCAGAGTATTTCCCCACCCACCCCGCCCCGGTTATCATACCCGTCGCTTTTTCTCAGGCCCGGCTTCGGCTGGTTACTGTTTCAGCGAAGCGATACTTCCATGCGACGCCTGACGAGCTCAACGACGACCCAAACATTGAAGGTGCGGCTGCTAAGTATGTTTTATAAGTAGTAATTTGATGGCTGTGCAGTCGAGCACTTGTACCACGTCAAATGGCACCCCGATCATCGGCCACTAGTATTGCGGTAGGGGGCGTGCGGCCACACACCCTCGTCCCCTCTCCTCATTTGTGGGCTAGCGCCAATACCCCGTCCGTAAAACCTCTTTACTATTTCAAGCCCGGGAGGTCGCTCGCCAGGACACAATTGAAACGCTTTTTCCGGCTGCTCCCTCAGGGGAGGGTGCACCACGTTTGGCCTCCCCGACGAAAGGATTGACATACACTAATCGTTCTGAACAGCGCTTTGAGGCGACGTTTTCTGGATAACAACGTGAAACCACGCTTGTCCGTACGCGTGCGCAGGAGAGTTCGAACCGCCCTCGGATGATCACCTGAGCCTCTGGGTAGGCTTCCTGGTGGATGCACGAACTCCGGCGAGACCCTCCAAAACCAGTTCTACTGGCAGGGGACGAAAGGACAACAACAACAGGTCTCCACTGAAGCCTCATCTTGTTCTAGTTGCAAAGAAAGAGAGAGAGAGAGAGAGAGAGAGAGAGAGAGAGAGAGAGAGAGAGAGAGCGAAGCCAAATCCGACAGAGAGATGTAGAGATAAAGAGGCCTCCATCACTCCCTGGGAACCTACAAGAGTGCCATAGAGTCAGTTTGTCCTGCGCACCTTTGCATCCAGTCGAACGACGGTGCACAACCGAAGGAAGGTTCTACATAGTGGGCCCTGACCCGTCCTCTCGCCAAAACATCTACTATACCAGGGGATCGACGGCTGCTGCAGCGAATGGTCCTTCCAGTGGCGGCAGCAGCAGTAGAGCCTCACAAGCGACATCGCCGACGAGGGGGGAAGGTGCATCGGGGGTGCAGTGGAGGGGCCCAGCAGGGGAAGGCTGGATGCGAGGCGAGGTGTTCCTGGTGAACCCAACCGAGGTGGTGTCCGCGGAAGGGGTCAAGAGGTACCCGAAGGGCACGTTTGGAATCAGGTGAGTCAGCGGGGAACGCTATCAGGTGAATGTTTATCTATTTTCTGTGCTTATTTCTCTCCATGGTACGTGCTCCGCCCGGCTCTTGTGACAGTTTCTTAGACAACTATTGTTCATGGGAGGAGCGGGTCCTGGCATCTGAAATATGTGGATGGGTCGTAATTCGTAATTTCCTTTGAGTCGACATGGTAGCTATGATAGGAGGCTTGTGTCGCGATTGAAGGTTACGTTTGTTACGACGATATCCTGCCGAGCAAGGGGGCCTCTGCTGGAACCAAGGTTGGCACATGTTTTTTCTCGCTATTTACTACGCTACAGCTCGACGGACTGCTAGACTTTCAGCTACCATCGATCGCAGTATTAAACCGTTGTCATTTTCACGATCTTCAATCGTGTTGTTGCATATTGGAAGCGCCAACAATTTTTATGTCATATTGTGCCCCTACAAACACACACAAATGCTGTTCCTTGTACTCGTTCATGCAGGTACCTAGATACAGGCGAAGAGATCCCCGATGTGCCTCGTGACTGCATTCGCGCGCTCACGCTCACGCCCGGGATGAAGGTGGAGGCGAGATACGGCGGGGGCCTCGACTACTATCCCGGCGTAATCGTGGGGATTAATACGAGGTGCGTTTTGGATGACGACTCACGGCTGACGGGGGCGTGTATCGTGTTGCTTCGGTCTAAGCATCCCTCCCATTCTGCTCAAGCGGGGCACGTTGGTGTGTGTACCAGGGTCAAGCGTGGGTGCTGACGAAGGGTCATCGCGGTAGACTACTGTGGACCTGTGTCGCCGTGTGTGTAGCTGCGTGGCACCTCCAAGGTACGGCGACAGGGGGTCACGGTGCAAGCTTGTCTTTCGTTTTGTTACATCATGCCTCTCTTGTCGATTTCTGAAACATTCACATGCGGAAACTCAGTGAAATACACAAGTTGCTCGACTTATGGTAAGAATTTCCATCATATAGACTAGGCCGCAAGATCCACCTTATCGCACCTACGGCGAGTACTCTTCTACCTCTCTTCCACCCCCTTCGACTTTCGCGCTCCCTGTTCTGTGCAACAGAAATGGATTGGCCTTGTCCTACTCCGTCAAGTACGACGACGGGGACACTGAAAAGGTGGTCAAGCGAGGTCACATCGCTCCCTTTCCCGAAGAGGTGAGAAATTCGAGCGGGGGCATGTGCGCCCCTTGTCTTTCACTTTTTCCGACTGATGAACTCACCGGCTATGACACCGAGGGCAACAGGCTTTCCCCGTAATCACACGAGACATGCTCAGGAGGCACTATTACGCTTTGCTTCGCTGCTTGGCTCGAAGAGGTAACCCTTACCCTGGCTTTCCCACCCACACGGCACCAACCTGCCAGTACACTTGGATTTGTTTGCTGTTGTTGCTGGTGCTACCAAAGTTGATCATCATCCACGTGGCACCTCGCGAGCTCTTGGAATTATACTCCCGGAAAAGGGATCGTTCTTTGTGGTATTTTGCTGCCGTTGACGCCGCCTGCTCATGAGGTCTCGACGTGAAGGTAGCCCTTTCAGAAAGTCCCCTAGACAAGGGACGAAATACTTCCTTTCTGAACCTCCTCCAATCTTTGGGTCACCGTTTCTGTTAGGTGGCCGCTCTGGATGCCGTGGCGGCAGAATTAAGGGGGAAAGCGGCTGTCCGACGCGATCGTGCAAAGCTTTTACAGCGCCGCAGGTGCGTACCTAATCAACGTGCTAAATCGTTGTTATTGTTCTTTTTTGTTGATATTTTATCATTGCTTTTGCCCATGTTGGTAGACGAATCTTTCTCGTACGGAATACGTATTTCATCACCCAAGAATCTATGCAAACGTTCAACAATATTCCAACCTTTCCCCGTTAAGGAAACATAGGGTTTGCGGGTGGGCACGTATTATGTCAATCCGTTTCATGGTTGATACATGCAGGCCCATGGCGTTGCAAGACTACCGTGCCAAAACCTGTTGGGTTGACGTAAAGCACCGTCGGTTGATATGCCCCACATTCTGCACGCGGCTTCAAGGCCCAGGTACGTGATACCCTTGCAAATAGTTCGATAACTGTGAAATGTGTTGGCCCTGAAACTGCAGTCGCCCGTGTAGTCTGGTACGGCAAACTCCTTCGGCTTGCTCCCACTTTTTACTCCTATTAGCTGCGCAGAGTTCTCCTCCCGGAGACAAAAACAGGCGTCACAACGCTATTCGTAGGGTGTCGTCTTCCGCAGTGGTAGAAGATGATCACGCAACGACCTATCAAACGCTCGGCTACTGTTACCCAAAATCGTCGACAGGGCCGTCGTTGCGTCTGCGTGGCGCGAACGTGTCCAAAAGGCGGAGGACGACTATCTCGCCGCCGCCGCCGCCGCTGCGGTCGCCGAGGCAACACCAAAGAAGCAGCCCTCGGGCAAAGGAGGGGAAAGGGGTCACCACTCTGCCTCAGCTACCGTCGCCGCCCGTCGAGTGGGCGGTGCTAAGGGTAAATGCGGTAGCACAGGTGTTCGAGGCGGCTTCCTCGAAGGGAACGGCCGAGGCGGCTCTGGACGCGACGTCAGTGGCGACGGCGATGTGGACGCGCTGGCTTGTATAGGTATGCTGGGGGGGATCAACGAAGGCGTTACGGCACTTTCGGTACACTGTAAACAGTATCAGATACCGTACACCAAAAGTCGCCACCCTAGTTGAACCGTCGTTGCTTTTGGAACTTATCGGCATGAGCGGTGTTCCCCGGCTGAACTCATGCTTGGGCCAGTGGTTGTGTCGGATGCCTTTTACTGAACCATAACTGTTTTGTCTGTTGTGGCAACGCACTTCTGACTCTTGCAGGTGTTGCTAGATGCGACCTACGTGCGACATAACTCTCCCCTCCTTTCAAATAACGTCAGTCTTTTGACCCGCGATGCCACTCTGGTCCCGCTATCTCTTCTTTGCTAGCTCCACCGATGTCCCGCGTGCAACAACCAACCGACTCCTTATATCGCCGATCACCACCGCCGCACGAGCAGGCATGATCGAAGCCGCGGCGAGACTTCGTACGGAGACACGGCCACGTGTGGCCGTCGCGCTCAAGATCGACTACACCCGCCGGGCAACGCGCTTCGGGTGCAGCCAAGTCCAAACTTCGGCGGGCCTTTTGTGGAAGTCGAACGTCACCAAGGCGTTCACGAGGGGCAGGCCAAGGTTTGACACGGGGAAACAGCACAGGGCAAGGCTGCTCGAATAACGATCGTATGGTTTATGTGACGGACGCACAATTGCGTTGTATTTGTTGGCGCTGTTGTTATTGTCTTCACCTCAATAACAGTCTCGATATTTTCCCAATTCTACATGTATGGGTGATGCATACACTTGCCAATATTCTTGAGGAAAAAATTGGCCGATAAACGCGCTGTGTCTAACACTGCAAGTCAATTGGTGGAGGCACCGAGAATGGCCACCAGGGTTGAAGACAAACGCACAAAGTGCAAAGTTGATATCAATGGCCGAGCGCTTAACTACTTTTGTTTCCGCACCTAGCAAACCTTAGAGGAACCCCAACACCTTGCCAGCAAGGCTCACGGGTATGTATGTTGTGGCCCATGCCAATCTAATTCTGATCAGTGCAGTGCGCCTAAAGTCAAAGGAGCACTGAATCAGGTATCGAAACATTTTGTGGCCTTCAGCACGTTTGAAATCCGCGTGCGCAAACGCCTCTGCGTGTAGGTATACCTTCGAGGAATCGACCGCCGTGCGCAAGGTGCAGGCCGCCTGGGCGGGCTTCATGGGCAGGCGAGCCTTCCGCGACCAGCTGGCGAAGCAAAGCATCCGCGGTCTGGCACTGGCGTGCATCAACGAGGCGTCATCTCATGCGTGGATCGGACACGAAGAGGTAATAGCTTCCCAAGGCATGCTGAATCAAGTACTCGGCACTTCGGAGCACGCGCATCTCTCCATAATACTTACCCGCGTGCTTCGTACCGATGTATGGACCGACCAAGGAAGACCTCTTGGGTGCGTTCCACGTACGAACCTGCCTGACCCCGCCTTACCCACACTCGCCCCTTCTCCCCGGCGCGCCCGCGTTTTCCTCTGTCGGCATTTCATCGTGCGTACACCAATCAGGAGGGGCTAACCATCGAAATGTGGCTGTTGAGAGCGGGGGTTTCACCCCCGGACGCGCACAGAGTGGCTGCGGGTGCCACCAAAGCGCTGTCGCAGCTGGCAGCTTCTCGTGGCGGCGGAGGTGGCATCGGATATGGTTGCAAAGCTGGCGGGAAAAGCGGTGGTAATCACCGGGCACAGCCTTCTTCCGTGTCGTGAGTTTTCCTCTGCTGGCAACTGCGGCTATCCGCGGTTAACCGTTACTCTCGGTGAAGTATTGCTTTGAGCAGAGTTGGGGGTGCAACCTCACTTTCCATCCGTAAATCTAGCAGTCAGACAAAAAAAACACTCCCTACTACACCCCCGCTCGCACCCCCGCCCCCCGCCGACAACAACTATCATGAAATTACGCACCACAACCAGGTGCTCTGCCTTCCGGAACTGGCTGGGGGGAAGCAGTAGAGGTGTGGCGGCCGCGGCGGCCGCGGCGGCGGCAGTGGCTGACGGAGCGGCGCGCACAGGTGGCGGTGTTGCGTCGGGGGCCGCCGGCGACGCAAAGCTGCTCAAGCTCGGGCTCGAGTCGGCCGTGGATCGGCGGAGGGTGATGGCGGTGATCATGAAAGAAGAGCCGAACCCTTCCTTCATCAACTGGTTTGAGGTGTGTTTGCATTGGAATTATTCCACCCTAACAAGTGGGCAGAGGGGAAACGTAAGCAGTTCAACTCCAAGCGTTAAAGTCGGCAAGGTAGGTGCCTTCCGGCAACCTGTTGGGGTGTGGGGAACGATCAAACCGCAGACGTGCTGCCGAGGATGAGCACTTGAAGTAGTGATGAAGTACGCGAAACCACCTCCGCCGTGTTTGCTTGTTTCTGTTCCCAACACCGCAATCGACAGGGGCCGACAGACCACAAGACGATTGCGGCCGCCATCGCCGCCGGGGAAGCACAGGCGTTAAAGCTCGTGCGGAAGGCCTTCCCCGGGAACCAGTCCCGTGCCGAGAGCATGTCGAAAAGGGTGGCGGCCTCAAAGTACCCGGTGACGAGGTGGGAAGGGTGATTAACTTACACGTGATTCGTGTTCAATTGAATCGAGTCTTCAATGTCCTGAACCTTGCGCTAAGTTGACTTTCGCCAAGATCGTAACGATGGCTCAGTCGTATGTGCCGATCTACGGTATTTCCGCGAACGTGTCGTGGTGGGACACTTGAACCACTCACTAAAACTTTGCTCGGTTAATGTGCAGATATGACGAACAAAACCGGAAAAATATCGTAGCATTTCAACCTACAGGTACTTTGAAGGGGGTCTGACCAAAGCCTGGCGCAACCATCCCGACGGCCTTGTAGGACCGCCGTGCTCCCGACTCTCTTCTGAGGAACCCCTCTCGTTCTATTCGTCCGAACCTTGGTGCCTGACTGCAGGATGCAACTCACGGCGTGGCTCAAGAGGCACGATGGTCGTCCCGGAGTCGCCCAGTCATCCATGTCCGAGCAGCTCGTCGACGTAGCGGTTACGTCCTCGAGGGAGGCAGAGTCAGCGGCATACGAGGTAGGTGGGAGGGTTTCGTGGTGGTGGTCTGCGGCCGTACATTCCAAGAGAGAACGACGAGCAGGAATACCGACAAGATTATCCCGCCACGCAAACCACGAAGATTGTTTCGTTCCGCTGGCTAACCATCACAAGAGCAGGCTGTGTTACCCAGCTTGGAAAGCATCTGACGGTGGCTACGGCGTGCACATCCCTCGCCAGGTCATCTCTCAATTATTGTCCGGGAACCAGCGGGCGATCGACGTTTACCCCGCAGCATACCCTGGGCCCGGCAGAAACCACTGTTGCAGCAATGAAGACGGATATTCGCTTGTTATGGCTGCCAGTTTGAGAAAAGAACGATTCCAGATGTTTTCATTATAAGGCTTAAACGGAAGCATAGGTGTACGATAGCTTCTCAAGCGAAATTCGCACACCCCCGTCCATCTGTCCCCACCCGAAACAAACAGGTGTATCGACTCTTTTGCCAACGACTCACCATACTAGCCTCCAACATGCGCCTCATGGGGTTGCGGAGCGCCATCGCTCACGCTGCGGCCAAAGCCGACGGTATCCTCACAACTCACGCCGATTCCGCTTTCGACGGTAGCAAAGACGACACCGGCGAAGGCAACCTTGCTGCTGCTCAGATGGGTTCATCATCGTCCTTATTAAAGGGATCTTGCAGCAAGGATAGCAGCAGCAGCGTGGATGCTGCTGCTCGGAAGAATAGCAAAGGTCAATATAGCGAGTCGCGGTAGTCTCATACTCTGTAGAGGACTTCAGCTATTCTTTGTCAGACGTTTGGCATTTCAATCATATCAACAACAATTGACGTACACCGGGAAGTGACACTGATGATGACTCAGCCCTCGGTAACCGACACGGTGCATGTAGTTTCGACTGCACTGTTCTCAACCGTTTTTACCCCCACCGTCCAAACGAGTGCATTTTTTGACGAATGGATTCACTGCGAACGTGCTGCTGTGATGTTCCACAAGACGGTCGGAAGCAAGCGACCGCGGCCTTGCAGGTGCTGAAGGGGAAGAATGGCGATGTCGGGGAAGCGGAAGATGCAGCGTCGAGTACCTGGGCGCATGCAAGAGCGGCGCTGGTGCTGAGAACAGAAGGGGTGTCCGTTGCTTTGCGATGGGTTTCCGCTGCAAAGGCCATCCAGGTATGCCACACATTCTTGGAAGCACCTAGATGAATTTTGGCCGTCATACGTACGTATTTTCGAGGTCAAAATCCCCGAAGACGTTGTCATTGGCCACGTACAAGATTCGTCAGACCCATACTTGGGCGCACTTAGCCGAGCTATGTGAGACATGCCGCCTCGAGCCAGCGGTTTCGCTCTTTCAACGTACCGTACGCACGAGAGCCTCACTTCACACCCCCCCGCCGACGCCATCATCACCACTACCGACGACCGAGAATCGATCGTTCTCCATCGCGGTCATTCTCGCATAACCCCTGCAAAAACAGGTGGCCTTCCGAGGGTTCCAGTGCCGTAATTCCTACCGCGAGCTGCTGGCAAGGAGGAGGCGCGCCGCGACCATGATACAGTCAGCGGAGCGGCGCAAGAGAGCATGCGCGACGGCAGCACACCTGAGAGAACAACGCGCTAGCCCGTGGGAACAGCTGTGGGACGACGAAAATGGCCGACTGTATTTCTTCTTCAAGGTGTCGTCAATTGCGTTGCAGACTTCAGATTCATCCTTTATGACATGTAGCATCGTTTGAGTCTGATGGGCTCATCGTACGCGCCTCGTGACGTGTAGGAGCGGTTGTGAATGACACAGAGGGTGATTTGAGCATACGAGGGCACGGCCAACATGGCAATCGTCCCTCGTGCCGTACAAGTTGGCTCTATCGATGCAATTGGGCAACAGGAGTTGTAATTCTTCGGTGAGCCCTATCTCGACAATACGTCGCTGTTTCCCCTCTGGTTCGATCGCGGTTGCTTCTATGTTTACAAGGCATACATACCAGGAGCGAAGGGGAGCTTCACTACGTCTCGTTAACACCATTTGCTCGACTGTTGCAAAATTTAGGGTAACATGTGGGTCTTCCACTGTCCTGCTGCTTCGCACTGAATACGAACCTCCTTTCCTTCCGTTTGATTTGCGCCGCTTTCGGGTCATTAATTCAATGCATCAGGATACGGGTGAGTCTTACTGGGACCCTCCGGAAGCGCCATTCCGACCAATGATCCGCGACCGACTGTCTGGAGCCCTCATTCAAGCCTGGCCGCAGCTAGAAAGAGAGCTGTTGGAGGTACAGTGGGGGTGTTGAGACTATTTTGCTGTTTTCGTCCTTCCTCTGAAGACAATTTGTGAACACTTTTCGGAGTTTCGAGCATCTTACATTCCGGGAGGGTCCCAACGGCAACGGTTGGCACACAACAGTACAACTCCTTTCATTTTTACGGATCTGAGCGCGGTAATAATTGACTTATCGCCAATCAGGAAGAAGTCCTCGAAACAAGCGGAGTCAGAAGTGTCTTGTTCCGTACTTTGCAATTTTGTTTTCACTCGTTTCATTGATATCCGCCCTTCTTGCGCAGGCGGTTGGAGCAGCACCGGGGTACTGCATGCAATGCAAGACCGAGAAAGCCACCCGAGTGTGCGACCAGTGCACGTTTGGTGGACGGAAAAAGCCCGCGTGGGGAGGCGGCCAATATCACCTGTGCTTCGTCTGCTTTGCTGTGAGAAAAATGACAAATTTGACGCGTCTCTCCCTAAACCAGTTTGTGGGTGCTTCCTTGTCTCTTTAGCGTGTACTGTTGGTCCACTTGCCCATCTACGCCCCGCAGCTTTTGAGCTGTAGATGTTTTGCTTTCAGTCCTATTCTACTGTTGGTGGTGATCCTCCGAACAGTTGCGGTATGTCAACGTTCCACATATAAGCTGAACACGAAAAGAACGAGTCGTGCCGAGGGGTCACTGGTTTCGACCATTGCTTCCTGGGGTAGCACGATCGAATTTGCATGTTGCTGTCTATCCCGCCTCTGCCGAGTTCCTGTTCATTCCTCACCACCCATCCTTGCGCCAGGTTCTTTGCAAACCTAAGTCATTCGGTCACTCACTCCGGAACAAACAGCTGTTTCCCGAAGGGATACTTGTTCGTTTCACTCCATGCTCCTCTCCCCCGCGCATGTGTAATTCTTGGCGTTTGCAAATGTGTCTCCAGGAGCGACACGCCGACACGCCAGAACTCACCAGCCACACATTCACTCCCGTCCAAACGCCCGGGAGTGGCGAGCTCACGTGCAGCCTGTGCGACCGTCCGGCCTCGCGAAGGTTTGTTGGCGTTTCTGATGCTGCTGATGGTCGTTGATATTGTTGTTGCGTAAAAACGCAGTTTGCTCAGTCTATCTATCTTGCCGATGGAATTGTGGCCCTTGAATACGCGATCGTCGCGCCCAGCGTATTGGAAAGTAAAGTTTCGTGCCCTTGTACTTCGTGTATCACTTTGTTGGCCTGGTCTTCTGCTATGTAATTAATATGACAAGGGTGCCACAGCAGCACCTCGGCGCAGGGCATACTATTGTCCCCGATGAAAATTTTGTACCATGCGCGGAATGTACGTCAACGAAAACTGTCGCGAAACCTCGCCTCTCCGCACTTCCGATACAAACAAGCAATCAGCAGGTGTGTAGACGAACGGGTTCCGAGCGAAAATGAGAACGGAGCAAAATAGGAAGCTTGTGCTGCTCACCCAATCCTAGTCGTAGAAGACAACGAGAAAACGAACGGCCATTGATAGGTGCCTGACAAATGCACGCGTGAACAAACGTTGTTGATCAACAGGTGTAGGGGCCTCGAGCTGCCGGAAAGGGCGCTGGTCGTCGCCGCTCGCCTACTGCAGAACGCGCGGCTGGCCGCCGTCTTGAAGGGCCCGGCCGCACGGGGGCACCCACCCCGTCCGTCGTTGTCGTCGTCGCCGGGTTATCCCAATAGCTCGTCCACGGCCACGACGAAGGCGTCAAGCTCGACGGCAACGGGAGGAAGCATCTCCTTGGGCGGTGGTAGCGACAGCAACAAGACGAGGAAGGCCGGTGATCCCCCGGTATCCCGTGAAGAGTTCGAGCGTATCCTGGCCGTTTGCGACCTGCCCTACAGCCTCACGTGGGCGGATGCTACTTACGAGCTGTGCAACGACGAGGTAGGAGTACAAGGAGAGGTGGAGGCCTACGGCGGTTACGGCGAAGGGAAGGCCAAGAAGAAGAAGAGGAAGGTGCTGCGAACGCGCGAGCAGTTTTGGGCTGCCTTCGGAGCGGCACTGGTTTCGGCCGGCGATGATTGCGACGATTTGCTGTGTGGGTGAGACCAAGGAAGCAGGTAACAGGCACATCGGGATAGGAAACATTTCCGACCATAATTCAACCAACCGCTCACCCCACAGCCATGAATACTTTCCTTCCTGAGCCCTATCATTGGGTCTACGGTTTCGACTTTCGATATGCCCTACATGAGCGATGCACTTTTCTTTTCCCTGCCGAGAGCCGCCGACCGCAGAAGGCTTAAACGAAAAGAAGATCGTGGACATATGCCTTGTGTGTTTCCTGGTTCGAAAGCACAACCTCTTGGAGATGAAATCGGTACCCGCTGTTTTCCCACGGCATTTTCGATGGGGCTGCGCGTACCACAAGGTGGACGTCTAACGGTGTGAGAGATCCACATCGACCTCGAAAAAATAACACAAGTCGATCTCTTTTGACATTGGATTTTTCATACGAATATGATCTTGTTTTGTTACAACAGCGAGTGCTGGGAGAGCGTCCACAAGCGAGGCGTCCGAGCGAGTCACCGCTGGGAAGGCTTCCGCGCGGGATCGCCGGCGTGCGTGGCGTGTCGCCGCAGCCCTGCAGAGCGAAAGTGCAACGTCTGCAACGATCTACTTTGTGCGCTCTGCTTCATTGAGAGGTCGGAAAATACGCTTGGTCGTACACTGCCCGTGCCGCATGGTCGGAATGACGTCGGGGGGGGATCTGGAGATTGTATAACAGGGAACATGAAACAGGCGCGGAAACCACAGTAGCGGTAGTGCTGATAGCAGCAGTAACGTCAATGCCCGCCATAGCTCCAACAAAATTGCTTCCCCCAAATCGCTCGCTTTATCCCGCCCATTCGTTGATTTTCAGCCCCGTCCTCCAAGCAAGACATAGTAGCACTCCGGCTGTTAGTACCGACGCTTTAGATCCATCCCAGCGCGCGCTGAAGAAACTCAACTGTTCTCGTGGCCTGACCAATGCCATCAGCATTTTGCAACGGTACGTGCGATGCTCGTTGCTTTTCGCAGTCACGCTAGGGGAAAGAAAAAGCGACACTCTTGGCGGACGTGCCTGGAGGAGCCGTTGGAGCTTACCCGGTGCAGTGAATGCCATCGTAGGGTGGGCGACAGGCGGTGTAAGAGCTGCGAGGCAGACCTATGCGACTCGTGCCAGGCCTTTACACATGTAAGGGTGAGAGAGAACGGGCGAACTTGTTTTTTGAGGGGGCCTTCTTGTGCAATACAGAAAAAAAGACGAGTGTGTGGACGCATTAACGGGGGGGGGCTCCCGTACATCAGCGACTTGCCGCCTCTTCCCGATTTACCTAACTGTACTTCGGACACCACGAAGCCCTCAACCAGACGCACACCTGAAACATGTTGAGTGCGCATTTCGGTCCTTGCGCTCTGTGTGCTGCTCGACGACCCATGAGCAGACATGCCATCGCGCCGAGGAAGAAGGGCGTAAGGACTCCTCAACAGCTGGCGGCGACAACAGCGGGAAGCACGCGCCCAAGAGAGCTTCGTCTAGCGGGGCCGTCGGATGCGGGGGTCGTCACCCGGCGGTCACGAAGAGACAGAAGAGGGAAACGGATGAAATATTTGCCTCCCTCACCCTGGAAGGGACCGAGGTAAAAGAGATACTGATTCTTGCGCGCGTGCAAGGGCATGTTCGGCCCAAGAGACAGCTTTCTTCGCGTTTGTTTTTGGAGTCTACCAATTGCCAATGACATGATAAACGTAGGCCTTTTGCAGATGTTGCGCCACCAGCTTTTCAGAATCATGCAACCAACCAACGTGTTCTTGGTTTTGACTATCTTCTCCGTGTACTCTCGTTACCTTATCGCTTTCGTTCTCTCGACTGCTAAAGTGAAAAAACCCGGAGGTAACAAAGCACAACGATACGCGCTCCCTCCTTTCCTTCCTTCTGGCCTCGCGTGATGGTCGGGCTGGTAGCTTCGATCGATGGGATGTATAGCCTTCTTGATTCAGCAAAAGAACGTGTGTCCGCACTTCCGCTCATGGTACCTCTTTGCATGCCTGCTCCCCTCCCCACCCACTCAACTGTTCCTGGTTGCCTGCCGATCTACCGGCGTTCCTGTCTACATCACTTCGGTTGATCTGACGAAAAAACATCACGATTCCATCCGGAAAAAAACAAACACGAAAGCTGAAAGGAGACCTCAGAACGTTGTACGCCCTTGACCGAATCCTGGGAGTTGTTGAAGATTCTTACGAAGACTCAGCTACAACAGAAGCAGGGGAAGCCAAGCAACGGAAGAAGAGAAAGGGGGGTGAAAATGAAACGGATACAAAAGAGGAGGGTGAAGAAGACAAGGAGAAGGGGGAGAAGGAAGAGGAGGAGATAGACGAGATGCCGCTGGTTTGTGATGTATGCGGGAAAACTCCGGACGTCGAAGTGAGTGCTCGAACAGAATGGGGGCTGGATTCGAGTGAGACGACCAACGGGGCGCGTCGTTAACGTAGATGACCATTGCTATTGAGTACCCGCACCCGTGTTTTTGTTGCAGTCAATTCAACATCGCCCAAACATGAGCTGCAATGGTTTGAAGCATGTGGTCTCGGACCCGTGTTTTCGATCATTACTCTGCAGCTTCCAAATGCCGCTAGTGTAGTTTCCTCTTCGTTTTGGGTTTGGCTAACAAGTTTCGCTCCCGCATCCCTGTTTTGTTTCGTTTTCAGTGTGAGGAATGCGGCACCGTGTACTGCTCCAACACCTGGGTCGGCAACCCCGGGTGCTTCATCAGGGATCACGAGCGGGGGAATCGCCGCAAGCACACCAAACGCGGGTAAGCCCAGCGTAGTGGAGGGTGCTGTTTCAAATAGGACGCAACGTAACATAGTACACCTACTCTACCGGGAGGAGAGGTTCTTCAAAATCAGACCTGGTGGACGAAGAAGAAACATCACAACATCACAGGGAACACGAAAGCACCCGGTCCTTCGCATGCGCCTTAGGTGTTTCCACCCTGGCAAGTGTGCCCAAGGCACATGTTTCGGTTTAGATTGGTGATGCGCTTAAATAGGTCTGTGGCGTCTAACCGTGGCCTTTGACAAAGAGACCACGTGAGGCTGCCGAGAAAATTTCTCCTCTTTGCTTCCCTTCCTACCTGTCTCTTCACACTTCCTGCATCGCACAAGTTGAAGTCGCGCCGATGAGAAAATGGAGTGTGAGTTGAAAAGTTGGGTACGCCGTAGGACACAACGACATCGAGCATGGGGTTGGATCGCCCGGATATTGTGCTGACTTGGTCTTCCCTCCTGTCTATTTCAACGCAGATACACGCACGCAAAGGACTTGTTGAAGAGGGCAAAGAGGAAGGAGAAGGAGGAGAAGGAGCGAAAAGAGCGGGAAAGTCGCCAGAACGGGGAGGCCCGCCGGGACGAAAAGGCCGACAAAAAGCGGCGCCTGAAACTGGCTCAAGAACGCGAGGTGAGAACCGGCTCCGTCGAAATATAAGAGACCGCACGTTGGCTCCAAATCCGCCCCCACCTGTTCGTAGCAAGAGCAAAGTCCACTTCGACCGGCTGACGCTCCCCGCCCCGCCATGACTTTCCTGGGTCTCGGAAAAGCACGGGGTAGTCTGGACAACCACTTCCGCGTTGTTGTTTTTGCGCGCGATTTTTGCTGGTGCTCTCCCGTTCTACAATTCGCCCCAACCCAACAGTTGGCACGCGAGCTGAGGCTTCAGAAGGAGGCCAAGAAGGAGCTGAAACGACGGATTCGTCGCCGCAAGACCCGGGCGGCGGGCCTCAACCCTTCCCTGCTCCCCAGACTCAGGTTCAAAGCAACGGAGTTTGCAAATAAGCGAGGCTTTTTCTTGTCACAACAACCGAGTTTTCTCTCCGTTCGAATACCTCCCGGCATTGCGATGACCACGCGAAGACTAGTGGATGCCCTCCGGGGGCATGAAAGGGCGGGTGGAAGGGACTTTGATACTATTGGTGGTGGTGACGGTAGGGGTAAAAGAAGTCCGAATGGAGCGGCGGGAGACCGAAGCAGAAGTAGGACCAGAAGCCCGGCCAAGAAAAGGCATCGAAAACACCTGAAATGACCTTGAGCAGTGAGATTGTGTGTGGATACTGACCGCGTTGCCGCGGAAGCGGTGAGGAGGGCTAGTCGTAAAGCAAAGACTGTGACGTCCACAATGCACCCGTTCCGCGAGCAGGGCTTGATGCCCGGTCGAAGGGCGTGGTGTGGCCACGAGGTTTTCGGACTCTTCGGACTCGCTTTGGCTTGAGTATACGGGGTGAAAATACGGGTCTTTTTTCGTTTGTGTTTATCGTTTTCTTAGTCGTGCGCTATGATTGTACTTCAAGGGTTTAGTTGGTGGTATTCCCTTAAATTTGAGTTCCTATTCGCTTGATTAGGCTCGGCGGGCCAACTTTAATGCCAGAACAAGCAAGCATCAGCAACCAGTTGGCACAAATGTGTGCACCAGTTCCTTGCCGGCTGTGTTGTTGATGTGCAGTTGGCTTTCCACAACCGCACCGAAGACAATGGCAATGATGATTCGCGACAGTGCGTGGTTCGGAGCTTCGGAGTGAACATGATAATTCAGTCACATTTTTTCTTTCCGTTCTGTGAGACCTCTGGAGACCGTAGCGGTCTCGTAGAGGAGTAACGGCATAGCTCTGTGTCCGTGTATGCAATTTTCTGTTTCATCCACGGTGGTCACTGCTTTCACGCTTTCTATCGCGCCGGGCGTGGGTTGGTATGTGCATGTGTATTGACTCTTGTCATGTGCTCAGACTATCTCCCTCCTCACCCCATATCTCTCCTCCCTCATCGGAAAAAGTCGTGTGCTGCAAGGGTTGTTTTGACACAACTTTTCACACACCTGCTACCCCTCAATCTTTCTCCCTCTCACTCTCGTGCGCGGCGGCGGGAGGACACAGGGAAAGAAGGGTAGGGGAAGGGATTCAGAAACGTTTCGGGGCTACAACCCGGGTTGTTGCAGAGATGGCAGGTGTACGACACCAAACCCCCGCAGTGTGCACCGGTCGCCCCGGTGGTCTAGTGGGTAACCTCGCAGCCTGCTGAGGGCCAGGTCATGGGTTCGAGTCCAGGCAGAAGTGAGTTTTTTTCTCACTAACTAAATAAATCCTGGTCAAGGATGAAAGCGACGCTGCAAAGCTCGTTGTTGGTAAACCATAATCGACTTCGTAAGTCGCGAGGGAAGGGATGGCTGTACCCTTCTCGCGATAAAAATACCTCAGGCAGGAACCGCGGGAGGGGGTCCAGCCCCCCCCTTCAATGTGACCCCGGTTGGGTCGTCTAGCTGGTTGAAGTGGAGGATAGGGGCCAGAGGGACAGACGACAGAATCCGATGATGGGAGAAAAAAGAGAAAGAACGTGTGCGTCACCACGAAGAATTTTGCGCGATCGTCGAGCACGTAATTCGTACTTTGCCAAAATCTTTTGTAGGCCAGGCAATATTCTACCCTGATAACCTCGGGGTTTTCCTTTGTTTGTTTTCGTTTCAACAATGAGTGCCCCATGTTAGACCTTCGTCTAGCGTATTTACAGTAGCCATACTGCCGCGTTTGTTTCCGTTCCTACCGTAAAAAAATAATGACACGGTGGATTCTCGTTCGTATTGGTACCTCCGGAGCTGAGCACATGTTCTTGTCGCCATCTCCTTTCTTACTTCAGCCTTGAATGAATTTCCTATTTGCCAATTTCTTCACTCAAGCAAAGAAAGAAGGCAAGTAGACACAATCATGAGATCGACCACAACAACAGCAACCAACAAATAGAGTAGCAGAAGTGACAGTGATGGCAGCAACAACAGCAACAACGACCACAACCACAACCACAACACTATTAACGACACCAAGGTAATACTGTAGGTAAGTACATGACACGCTTCGGGCCACCCACTCTCGTATCTTAGAAAAACCCAAGACACTCGGACATGAAACCCCTCTTTTCGCAAACAGCGGGGCATGAACCTTTTCCACGTAGGCGCTGAGCTCACGTCCTGAATCCTGCTTTCTTTAATGCGTCGATTTCACCGCTTGAAGACGGGCCACGCACAGGATTTGGACCGCTCACCGTTCCCCCTTAAGGTCAGTAGGGCGGGTGGGCGGGGTGCGCCACGTACACATCGGATGAAGCCTATAAAATATATCGAAAAATACACCTGCTCAAGTTTTGTCGGCACATCCCACATCCATTCGACTGTCGTGCATACTCTAATACAACTACCGTTTGAAGTCGAATTGCAACACAGGGAACACTGTAATTTCGACCTTCATGGGAGGCGTTTGGAGTCAGCCTAAAAGGGTGGTTCTTAACGACAAAAAAAACACGGAACATTTCACGGAAGCGTGTTTTCTTGAACATACACGGAGGCGTTTTTAAACGTGAAAAGAAGGAGCCGGGATTTTTCGGGGCTTGCCACTTTCACGGATCCGTGTTTTGACAGAAGCATCGGACAAGTGCACCGCGGGCACCGTAACATCACTGAGAACGCTAGAAAGATCTGCCAGACTCACGTCCAGGTCTGTTGTGGAGATGGACAACCGGCAGAAGCGGCGTTCGTTCCGTTTTTGGTCCGGGCATTGCGTGGTGTTCTCGTCTTCAACTGCTGCTGTTGGTGCCGGGGAATTTTTTTCAATCACACGTAGCAAACTCGGAAACAGCAGTAGAACGGGTACAGCAGCAGTACCAAGACCTCCAACGCGCTGATTCCTTCGGTTCGGCTGTCTATATGATACCATCTCCCGGCGCCGTACTGCTTCGTGGGTATTGGGTGCTTGGGTGCTGCTCAATCAATAAGGTGTGTGAGAGACGTGTGCCACCTCACCAAAATGCCGTTGGAAAAAGTGCAGCGAGATGTTCTGTTGTTGGTCGGACACATCAACATCAATCCACGGCACCACGCAGCAGAAGAGCAGCAGGGCCTCCGACACGCTAATTCTTCCGGATTGGCCATCTATATGATGCTGGCCGTCAGCGCGGCTGCGGCCCTACGATTGTTGAGCTCGTCTACCTTTGCGCAGGTGGTGGTCAAAGATGGGAGTCGCAACCAACCGTGGAAAATGAGCTGGCTCACTGATGAAATCGCAAGCAACACCCAGGTTACGACACTCTGCCCTGCGCCTGTTGTTGCTGAAAACTGAAAACAGCAGGCCGGGTGGATAGGATCTTTCTAAGTGTGTTGTCCTCTGTGTCGGGTGCTACTCATTGCGCTTTTACCGCTGCTCCATGGTGAGCTACACCAACTCAACCTGTTGTGTGCCGAGCAAAGCGTGTATTCAGGGAAGAAAACGTACTTTTTGCGATGACATCACGAATAGAACAAGCGAAATAAAGCCGTGTTTTCTTTTCACCGTTCTTCCGTGGAAAATTTCACTACTTTTCCGAGGCGTTAAGAACTACCCTAAAAAGGACACAATCAGCCAGTTTCTAGATATCCGAAGGTCTCTGCCCGTTATGGCTTGGCACTTTTGGATTTTTCCAGATAAAATGTCGAGAGAGTGTCTATTTACGATAGATCTATGGGCATCGCCCCTCGCTCGGTACCCCCATTCCCTCCCCTTTGGCCCAACCTTCACGCGCATCACTATAAATAGCTCCCGCACTTGAGAGTTCAGCAGATAAGAAATTGAACCTCGAAAATTCAGAAGCTAAGAACTTAAGCACCATTTTGAGGATAAGAAATCCTATACTAAAACCTATATAGCGCCATTTGTAGCCCACAAGAGGAGCTAAGTACCCCAGCCTCGGCCGAAGCTAGAGGTTCTTACGTGTGGGCGCTATCTGTACTACACATGCTTCCCCCCAGGCTACTTCCTGCGTGAGAGCTGCCCATGCTTCCCGTAGGCATATACATACTACCAGCGCTGCCCTCTCGGCTGCTCATTCGCCGGGTTCTTCTGAGAGAGGACTTGCGTGAGTGGCGCTTCTTCTTCGACGCGGGAAGCTGGTTGAGGCAAATTACAACGCAGCTGCAGTTGTCGCCAGATGTTATGAGAGCCTGCGTTCGGTCGGTGGAGTCGGGCTAGGTTTGATTCAGTGGGGAGGTTTGTTGGGATGAGGTTGTATTGTGAGGCCGGTCGGTGATGCTATTTTCTGTTCTATGTATACTTTGTCGCTAATGAGGACGAGGGGAGGCCTGCGTCTGTCAGGAGGGGGAGGGGGCGCAAGAAACGAAGCCTGACCTGGGCAATGAGATGATTTTGCCGACGAGCAATACTGTAGCTAACTCCCGTTGGACATGTCCATATTTCTGGATGTATCCAAATTCTTCGTTTTGGTATTGGTAGCGTGCCGCACTCAAGTTGACGGCCACAGTTATCAAAGTGAGGAACCACGTGTGGTGACAGAACTTTGGTTGCGTTGTTGTCGTTTTGGCGCCGCGAAGTTCTTGGTACTTCATGCGCCAAGTGGATCGGTATGAATGCCAAAACACATCGCCAACGGAACCCAGCTCTGACACGAAACCCATGTGTGGATACCCTGGCTCGACTCCAAACTGTCTTGGAGAGGGAGATATCAACGCAGCTAGCTTGTGCAGTAATATGTCCGGGTGTTTATACGCCCGTGGGTATTCCGTTTTTCCGCAGACAAAGTACCTTGTCGATGAGCTCAACAGCCGCTCGCTGCACATCCCTGTGGGTGAGCAGCCTCCGGTGGACGTAAGACACCGCTTCTTGGTTGCTCAGGACATCCCAGACACCGTCGCAGGCCAGGATAAGGAAGCTGTCTGCCTCTGTCAGCTGAATGGAGTGCACCTCCGGCCGCGAAACGATTTGCTGCTCGTCCCACAGGCCGTCCCCTTCACGTGGGGGGTACACCTAGTATCCCGTTGTTTGCGTTGTTGTTCGGGTACAGACGATGCATGCAATACGACAGTTCGGGAGGGGGGGGCAAAGTTTTTTTGCGCAGGGACGGTGAACGAGAGGCATTACTGCGGTGGGTGTTCGTTTCGCATCTGGAGTCTACAGTATGCCCGTAGGCCGAAACGCATCGTTCCTTTGCAGGAGAGTTTGCACTTTCCCCATGATTTGACAAAAAAAAATGCCCAGAATGTTTCTGGGTTTCGAAGGTTGAGAAATGGACGCTAAAAATCGGGAGGACGAGTAGCTCAGTGCCTTGTTGAGAGTAGGCATTCCCTGAGACGATGTCCGGATTGTCGCCGAGCGACTCTCGCTTTGTGACGGGACTGACTACGCATTCCTCTCTCTCCCTTCCTCTCTCACTCTCTCTCTGCTAATTAGTTGTACACTTCATTTCGGGTGCTTTGCCTCGGATGTGCTGACAGCTGGTTGCACGTGGGGAGGAAGGAATCTTTGGCAAGCCTTTTGGGCGCGAGGACGATAATCGGTGAAAAAAGCGACAATCGCGAGCGCAACCATCGAAGAGAACATCACGATGTTTTGATAAATACACGACAATCCAGCCAATTACGCATGCACGACTCGACCAACTCACATAACAAGCAGTGAATAGAAATCGTGGAGAAACCGGCACCTAAAGCAAGTTTCGCAGATGAGTACTTCAGTGTGTGCTACCTTGCAGTGGATATCGCCAAACGACCGAGACACGCCCAGGATCCCGTTGACCCGGCCACGGGACACGAACCCTCCGGCAGCTTCCACGCGCGCTGCTTCAGACGGCACGGAAGGCGTGTGGTCCCGTGTGATCGCGACCGCACTGCCGCCCCTACAGAGCACCGCTCGGCAGTCTCCCACGTTCGCGACGTGCAGAAGCACGGGCGGTTGCTGTCGGCGCTTTTTCAGAGAAGAACGACAACAAGAAGAAAGGGAGGAGGAAGAGCACTGTGTGACGTGTGATGGCTTCTGCTCTTTCTGCGGCGGCGGCGACGGCGGCGGCGGCACTTCGCCTGCCGTTGTCACGGGGGGCGCGGGGGGTCGATGGACGATCGCCATCACCGCCACAGCCCCAGAAAATGCCTGTTCAGTCTTCTGCTTCTTCAGCGAATTGGCAGCGAATGTTGATTTTTCGACCACCTGAATTGGAAAACAGCGGAAGAGGGAAAACACGAATAGCGGTTAAAATAGCACTCCTGTGGTTATTATTACGTGCGGCATTTTTTTACCGTGTTCCCGACACGAGGAAGTTTGTCTCTGGTCGTCTAAGAGGTTGAGGCCGATTGGATCAAGGGTGAAACCGAATTGAATATGACATGCCAGACCCCGGTAACACTCCTCCTACAGTAGTTTCGTGGAGATCGACGGCGCAGGGAGGGTGACCTTGGCTACAAGACTCGTGCGCTAGAGACACTTAGCCAGGGACCATAGAGAACGACCCACCTCCGTGCACATCTGGCGCTTGCTTTCGCTGATCTCGAGGCACTCTTGATCCATCTGCAGGCATCCGTCATATATAGCCTGGTGTTCCAAACCACCGTCCATGGAGTCCGGAGTGTACGATAACATCAGAAAAGTGTGGTCATGTGGGAGGGGTGATTCAAAAGCAATGTTGGCTGTTCTACGTACAGCTCTAATCTCCTTTTCGTGTGGTTGTTTCGGGAACTCCGTCCTTTCTTCCATGCATTTTCCTCTTACGTACAAACTATTTCAACATGGATTTGTTTGGGCTCCTGTGGCGGCAGGAGAACCTCGCCTGAAGGATCGCATAACGCCTGTGTTGAGAGATGTGATCGGGGATTTCCTCGATTATCGTAGCGACGTGCTGGCCAAAGGGTGGGAGGGAGACTCTCAGTACCTATTGCGATTCTCTGTAGGCTTTGGGAAGCGAGGCACGATATCTCTTTTTCGAACATCCTCCATGATCAACACCCGGTCAATGCACGTGCTTTCACCATTCGTGCTGAGTTTGGTCGGGTACCAAAATGTGGTTTCCCTCGGGGCGGAGCATCTCATGTAAGTCCTGGAATTGGTGAGGTCTCCTGCGGTGACTGGTTGTCCCACCCCGCACTTTGTTTTGAGGAAAATTGTGGGCTCGCATCGTGCCAACATTCATCCCAAACTTGCTCATGTCACCGAGACTTTCCTGAGCACGCGGGAAAAACAACCACCGAGGTCGTCGATGAATAGCTTCGCATGATTATATTAGATGGCGAGTACTACCGCTCTTGCTTCCGGCGCGGTGGAGGACCAAGGCCTACGAGAAACAGAAACAACCTAAACAACAACAATCACAATCACCCTACAGCACCCATTGGTGATCATCAATGTCTTACGTCTTGTTTCTCTTCAGTACCTGTGGAATGTCCGACGGAAAGTTCGGGCTATTCAGTACCCGGAGGTGTAGGGCATCTTGGAGGCGCGTTGCCACGTCGGCTCCACCGTGACCTTATCGTGTTGTTTAAGTTTGGCCGGGTTGTTTTTTGTCGGCCATTCGTCGTTAATAGATAGAAACAAACGCCACGTGCAACAGAGAGGACGCAAAAGAAGGGAATAGTCAGTGAAAGGCATCGCTGGGGTCTCGGTCTGCGCGACCCCAGCGTACCGGGCATAGAGCATGGCGGGCGTCAGTCGATCCGACCGGCTTTGCACTCGGCGCTAGGCGGTGTCATGTGTATTTTCGGCGAAAGGCAAGTAGTCGCTTGTGGTTACGATGAAAAGCAGCGTAGCAGAAGAGAAACACTCAAAAGGTGGTCGTATTTTGTGCTCTGTTTCTTTTCTATATTCCGCCAGTTCATTTCGCCGGGGCGTCGGGCCCTCTGCCCGACAGAATTCCTTTTCCCAACAGCTTCTCGCGTTCCTCAACGCCGACGCCTGTTTCCCCCGCCGACTCCATCTCTAGTCCCGAGCCTGTTCTGCGGCCTCGAAAAATGTTAATGCTATGACATGCCTGGTCATGATGCTGTTGGCCTTGTTGACCTTCACGAAAAGCTGATCCAATTTTCTGCTCAACACGTCTAGCATCCGTACTCTGGTCCGATTGGCAACTGGAGCCTTCTGTGGTCACGATCTAAAGTTGCACAAAGTGGTGAAACGTCGAATGGCCGTAAAATGACCCAGAAAATCACCACGCACGCCATCGTATCAAGGGAGAAATAGGGCCCCAGGAAGTCAGATGTCGTAGGCAATACCTCCGGACAAAGGGCAACACAACATATTAGAGCACGTCAATGATACTCGGCGCGCAGCACGCGAGGCCAAGAAAATAAACAAGAACGGCGGACAAAGATCACCCACCCATGTATATGTAGATAAACAGTTCGTACCGCATACACAAAGTTATTACAACGGTCGTAAACCGGCAACAGTTCCGGGAACGAATACACTTGATGCCCACTCACGAAGTGTCCTTACAACAAAGCAAGGAGTCATTCGTCCAAAAATGTGCTGCTAGCTGCTATCTGTATGCCCGGTCTTTTTTAACCCCTTTTCCAGATGCCCTTTTTCCTTTCCCGAGTTTTCCATTACTAGAGAATGCTAAACCTAAACTACTGTTAAATCGCAGTTACATGCCAAATACAGCAATCTCGAAAAGCGTGACACTGCTGCACATACGCACCGTCGAATAGGCCAAAGTATGAGGCGGCCTCCGGCGTTCCCGTTGGCACCGTTGATGTTGCTTTGGTGGTTGCCGTTGCGACAGTCTTTGTCAACGTCGCAGCTGTTCCAAGAGCAACAGCGGGCACCGTTCCTGTGGCCGCCGTCGCAGTTGCAGTTTGAGATCCGACTGCCGACCCAGACTCTGGACGTTGCGTTTCCGACGGTAATTCGGGCGGGCTATTCGCGGTGCCGGCGCCAATGCTGCCGCCGACAGCGCTGAAGGCATCGGTCAGGCATGCCATTGTGTCTTCCATGCAGGAGCGCTTGCCTTGGTCCATGGAAACGCCGAAGCGAACTCCCACGTCAAGGTTCACCTTGATTGAAGGTGGATTGGAGATGCAGACAATAGAGCTTGTGCAGCCACCGGAGAAATGCAAATACTTCAACAATACAACGTCGAAGAGATCCTACCAATTTTTTTCCCACGCATATGTCGTTGAACTCTGACACCCTGCCTTTGTGGAGCAGTCGGTTCAGTGACCACCACCATTCATCCCAGAATGGATATTTTCCATTGTCCAGCGCCATACAGTTGCAACGCGTTCGCCCTCAGCACCGGGCCGGCGTAGTTCGAAATGTACGACGGTCATCACGGGATGGTACTCATGGCCCACATGGAATGGCGATCCATGCCAAACCTAAACATGCTGTTTCCTACCGATTTGCCCCGCGCACGTGCCCAAAATCTGCTCGTGAGGGCCTCTGCCGTGCCTCAGTAAGACACGAACGCCCAAATCGTGCTACGAACGCGCCCTAGTCTACGGACTTCAAAATGTGTTCCTGGTGTCTGTATCATTCCGGGCGAACTCAAAGCCCAAGAAACAACCGATACGACTTGCACAAGGTCGTAGGTTGTTGGTGTTTCGACTTGCGTACCTGTCCCGCCCAGGCCCTGGCCTGCACGTGCCCCAGGAGGCTATTCTCGCCCCCCGAGGAGGACGCAGTCTTGAAGAGTTTTGAAAATTTGGCGCCAGAGCCCGCGGTCAGCGCGAGGATTTCCTGGTGGTCAAGAGCCCGTAGCTCCGGGTCTTCTCGCGTCACCCCCTGAGAAACGTTTGGAGTCTTTCGTTGAGTTCTGAGAACAATCACGTCCGGATGGGATCGAAGCACTACCGGCAGAAACCTTCAGGACCTTGGTCTTCCTGGGTTCTGTTGTCAGGCAGAGCCATAGTCTCCTGGTGACGCAGAGGAGACGGCCTGCGACCTTAACCTCGAACCTAACCCAAACAATTCGCTACAGCCGTGCAGGTTGTCCCTTCACTTACGGTCCCGATGAGGTCAAGGCATTCCGTGATGTCCGCCACGCTTAAGGACTCTCCCATCCCGTCGCTGCTGCATTCACTCTCCGAGTTCCCTTCCCCGGCGCCGGAACCACCCTCCTTGTCGATTTCACTGGCTGCGGTCAAGCCTTCGCCAACGCGACCCTCTGCTGCGCCCTTTGCGCCGCCGATGCCGACGTGAGCACAAATGAGCTGATAGGTTCTGAGATCGTTTCTTCGGGTCTGTGGGCCTGCTCCGTTGCGCCACCTCTCCATTCCCCAGTTGCTGCTTTCAGCACCGGAGCTGCCTACATAGCTGTTGGTTGAGTTGTTGTCCGCGAGGCCCGTGCTGCTGTCCGATACGATTCGCAGGCTGCCCAGATTGCTCCTGGCTTTGGCGTCGGACATCCCCGGTGGGGTGGAGCGTCCCCCCCTGCGCGTTCAGGTTCAAGACGACCCGGACCACAAGTATTAGCAGCGAGTGTGTCAACCCTTGTCTTCGCGATGCCCCCGCATTTGGTGGTGACCGAAACCAATATGTTCAGAGTTGAGTGCCACATTTGTTGTAGCGAAGAATCGGCAACAGGAAGTCACGCGCATGAAACTTCGTGGTATAGCCTGTTCAAAATGTTCCATCTGCAACAAGACCCGTTCGCGTGTTTCGAGATTTGAGCAACAGTTTCCTAGGAAATATCAATTGAGTGCATCCGCAAAGCTCGCACCTAATTCAAAACCCACAAGTTTTTCCTGTAGCGACCTTTGTTCGGCGCAAGCACTCACATGTGGAGTTCTTCTGGCTCTTCTTCGTCGATACATCTCATCGACTCTTCCTTCCCGGTGAGCAAAGAAGATCGGGATACAGTCTTCCTTCTCTCGATCACGCCCCCCCCGCTGCTACCGCTCCCCACCCTTCTTTCCGAAGGGTTGCCCCCCGATTGTGAATGGTCGAACGAACGCTCTGCCGCTCCTCCCCCTTCTCCCTCCGCTCCTGCTGATGTCGGTGATTCTTGGAACTTCGAACGCAAGGGTGTTGCCGTGGTCGCCCTCGTGAAAGTCTCCTGCTCGTCCTCGTCTGGACGGCCGGCAAAAGACCCCTTGCTGCTCTTTACGGACATTCTACTGCTGTTCCTTCTTGGTTCGCCGCCTCCGCTGCCGCCGCCACCATTGCGTCGATGTCGATTGTCCAACGTGGTGCTGAAGCTGATGGTAGAGTCCTTTTTCTTGTTGGTGTTGGTGGCGATGTTTCTTGGTGGTGAGAGTAGAGCAAAGGCACTCCTAGCGGTTGGGAGGCTCGAATGCGATGCTCGAGCGACCGCCGCTGCTTGTTGGTTTTCGTGAACCCTCCTGGGGTTGTTGTGGGAAGAATCCTCGCTCTCTTGCCCGCTGCTTTGATTGTTGTGCAACAACTTAGCCTGAGCGCGTGCGCTAGAACCCCTATTAATTGACAGACAGAACGCCGGAGAAGCGTTGGGCGGGTTGGATGGGATTCATGGAGTCGACTTGCGGACGGTAGAGGGAACGTCACGATCCCGGCAACCAGAACAACAGAGACAATATGTTAGTAGGGGGGTGAGGGGGGGCGCCTCTCTTGTTGTTATTGACTTGGTACGCGGTGCTCACATACCTCGTTCGACAAATCTTTTTCTGAACGAGTACAATTGTATCACATTCTGACCCACGTAGTGCCTCTGTGTGTATCGCACGCTGCTGCCCTTTCGAGGGCCATTCTTGATCGCACTTTCTTGCTATGTGTCAAATATCTCGTGTTGTGTTCTTGCCGCCCGAAAATGTCAGCACCAACCAGTCCTTGGGACGCATCTTAAGAAAATGATCCCTTTTGCTCTGGTTGCTGTACATGACAATAACGACCCCGACCTACAGAGACAACACGAATAGACTTCGATGGGAACAGATAGGTCCGTGTGCAAGTTACTAGTTAGCAGACGAAAAAAACACACGCGTCTCAAGGCATCGTTTTTCCTCCTTACATCCTGGTACTGCTGGCCTTTTCGTTCGGGAAACCGATTTTTCGCCCCAAGGTCTTTAAGCCAAGCCCGCTGCCGAGGGTATCGCACTTTGAAACCTTTGCTCTGTTGGCCCGATCACTGCAGTGGAGGGGGGCAAAGGGTCCGTACGGTGGTCGGTCACGGTCGATTAGGTTGGTGAGGGGGCAACATGATGCCACAACAAAGCTTCGCACCATTGGCTCACCCAATGAGCCGCTCCTACCTCAAGAGGCGGCAATCTCACATCTGTTTGTTTCAGGCGTAAACACAGCCACATATGACTAGGCAAGTTAGACCAGTGTTGCAGGAAGTCGTGGCAAGGCTCCCGATAGTAATTTTCCCTCTTCTCTTGTGTGAAACGCTCTTGGGCCTGATCGGTGTGCACGGGTTGGTTCCCTCGATTTGAGCCAGGGCAAAAATAGTAGTTTCGGTGGACGTTTCCGGAACGTTTGCAAGAGTGTTGTTCTGAGAGCTAGCACGAGAACGTTGAACAAGATTAATTCTGAGCTCACCCGACTGATGAACGGCGGCTACCAACCTCCCCTTCTGCGGAAGCCCTGAGGGAGCTGACGGCTTTCAGCGACGAAATCACCACCCTCTTGTTGGAGCCTAAGGTGGGGTTGGCCCGTAGCATCAGGAAGTCTGGCTTTCGCACCTGACCGAGAGTTGACCAACTTCTTTTTCAGCAGCGTAAGCGAGACAGAAGGATCTAGTACCACGCTAGCACTGGTTTTGTTACTCAAATTGACCTTACCAGTTGCTGCGAACGCTCCAGGGCGGATCTATCCGTCAGCTCATGGCGGGCGAATAGGGAAGACGCGCCTGTCGCGCCGATGGCCGGACAAGAACAGACGCTCCGGTAATTACCGCCGCGGTCGGCTCCTCGATGACCAGTGCCTTCATCACGGCCGCCGCCATCGCTGGTTCCTTCCTCTTCATCGCTCTGCTCAGCGTTCGACGGGGTTCGCTGATCTACAGAGCCCAGTAGGGACGGCGAAGAAAGCAAGCTTGACAGCGGCATCGGCGACCTCCGGAGAAGAGCTTGCCCTTCCCTCTTATGTGGGTGGGGCTCTACCTGCCGCCGCAATGGTGGGATTGCCGTAGTACCGACAGAAGATGCCGTGGCGTTGGGCTCATGCTGCTGGTTGTCCGGCACCGGTAGCGGCGCGGGTCCCGCGCACTCTTTACTTCCCGCAAGTAAATTGCTGCTGCTCCTTGTAGCGGCCGCATCGGCCGTGTCGCTCTGGTCGCTTTCCTGGTCCTCTTCCTTGGAGATGGCGCTGTTGGATGCAGGTGGCGCCACCGGTGTTGCCCTGACTGAGGCTGGGATCGCACTTGAAGCCGCAATGTCATCTGGCAAAGTCACGGTAAGGGCGTGAAGGGCCAACCCTGGCGGGAGAAACAAGTGACTGGAACAAGGGACGGCACAAGAGGGGTGCGGGTTGGTCGCGGCTATTATTTACTTCGAGATGAGAACATCTTTTCTCTCTACAAGAGTCTGAGTCTCTGAAGTCTTGATTTAACCGTTCACCAGCAGACGTAGTTTTCTCTCTTGATATGTGGCGAGGAGTAGGCAAGCGTGGCCGAGGTACTCGGACGTACTAGTTTCAAGAAAGGCTGGGAGGTGAGAGTGTGCCTTCGTAGGCACCTCTCCCATATTCGAGTTTCACCTGGATGGTTCACTACATTCGGTGAATCTTTCTTGACAATCACCGTCAGATGGTACAACAATATTTGTTAGTCTACAGATCTTTCCTGGTCGCATGTTCGTCACTACCCTTTGGAAGGTACCTATGTTCTGGTTTCCACAGAGACGAGTAACTTTCTTCACGACAATTGAGCACCTCGTAATTCTCTATTTATTGTCTTGGCTTTAGCAGACTTGAACGTCGGGTGCTGGCGTGTTGTAGCGAAGCCTATCGACTCCTCTATATTTCGAATCGTCGAGGCACCTACCCTTTGTCCACAATGTTCTCCAAGATTCTTTGGCTGGCGATCTTGTCGTCGCCGTCGCTCCACACTTCTGGCTCCTCGTCTTCCTTCTCTTCCACCTTCGCCCCCACCTTCGCCTCCTGCCCGAAATAGCGGCGGACCCCTATCCTACCTCTTCCTTCTTCCCATGTCTCTCCTCCGTCCGCTGTAGGGTCCAGCTGCTGTTTCCGAATCTGGTCGTGATGCTGCTGGATTTCTTCCTGTTGACAAGTTTCCGGTCTGGTCGGCGGGGGATAACGGTTGGCCTTGGAACTCGGCGGCGGCGATTCTAAGAACGAAGGTAACGATGAAGAAGTCTTGTTGTCCCTCCGATCCCCAATGCGGCGGGCATGATCATTGTTGAGAGTAGGCACATGGCGTTTGGACGTGAGCACGTTGACGCTGCTTCTGGCCCGCATGTTGCTCTCGCCGGCACCACCGGTGGCGCGGCCGATCGCTTTTCTTCCCTCCCCGACGGCTATGTTTCGTACGATGCCGTCACCACCGCCGCCTTCGGCAGGGTGGTACATGGTAGGATGCACCGCCCTTCGCTGCCGCGTGTCCCTACTTCGCAAACCTGCAACGTGCGGCTCCGCTCTCTCAACCATGCTGGGCACTCCCGGTGGCCCTTCCTCTATCTGTGGGGGGCATACGCCCTCCCGTGTCACCCATTCATGGTTCATCGCTCCTTCCAGGGAAAGTCGAGTGTTCGGGTTCTTGTCAAGCATCCTGTGGAGGAGGTTCACGAGGTACGGCTCTATCTGGCAGTCCGAAGGAAAGGCGAGCCCCTCCATTTTTATCGATGCCATTAGCGCCCTGTACCTGTTGTCGGCCAAGGTGGGGTGGCGGAGGTAACGTAGCGGTTCACACGCACGCACTTTGTACTACCGTGCGACCGTACATTGTTCATTTATTGTTGTGCTTCTTTGAATTACGTCGTTAGTTATTCGGTTTTTAGACCATGTGTTGGGGAGAGAGACGCACGGAATGTGCATCGTCTCGCCAGCTGCATTGGCTGCGAGGCACGCCGTTGCATAAATATAAAACCCTTCTCCCTTCTCACGAAGTATCAGCCGGGGGACTGCGACTGCAAACGCAGGCGTCCCGAACTGACCAATTCCTCAAATGGCACACACTACTCTACAACATCCGACTAGATACCGATTACTTGAAGTGCAAAGGGATGGCACGGCGAGGTTTTTGCTGGCTGCCGCCCCTTGCGTTGGGCGGCCGCTGCTGTCCTTCGGTCTCTTCGCGCGCTCTGTAGCTACCGCTCGTCATTCAGCTTGCTACAGCCGTTACGTGCTTTCGTCCACGGAATGATAGCAGGGCAATTAATTTTTGGGTCGTGACCCTAGGTTTCCAACAAAGATTGAGGCTATAGTTCGATGGTTTCACTAACAAAACCCAGTTTATGGTTCTACCTATTCGACGAATAAGCTTTCCTATGTTTGATGGTTTCGATGATGTTGTCTTGAACTAATCTCCTCCAAATTCTCTGGTGGTAAGATGTTGGTGCGGTCCACTCACGTTCGTCCGAAGAAGGGCAGCTTGCCCACGACCATCTGGTAAAGCGATATCCCAAGAGCCCAAACGTCGCTAGCAAACGACATCCTTGACACTCCGCCCTCTCCGAAGAGCTCTGGGGAGTGGAAGCTCGGGGTTCCCCCCACCCGCTGTCCGCGTTTCTTTCGACGGTGCCTGCGGCGATCCCGATCCCGATCCCTCCCGCCGTCGTTGGGCGACTCTGCGCCTGTTCCGCTGCTGCTGATATCCCCATCTCCACCCGCATCCTCAGGGTTTATGATCACGCAGGCACCAAAGTCTGCTATTTTCACCTGTCACAGACAACGTTCAACGAGGTTAGGCTAAGGGGGGAACTTCGCATGGACAAGCATGGCAGCAACCTCTGGCGGCGTATTTCGTTTCGCGAGGGCAACTCATATCTTCTAGGATCTCGACGGTGTGCACGGGGAGCAGCACCGCACTCACTCTGCCCTCGGCGTCTTCCAAGATGTTGGAGGGCTTCAGGTCACCGTGGATGATGCCAAAGCTGTGGATGTACTGGAGTCCTCTGGCGGCTTGGATGAACTTGGAAATGGCGGTGTGCTCGGGAATGGGGTCCACTTCGTACTGTTCCTTGAGCAAGGAGCCCCTTTCCATGAAGTCCTGGATCATGTACACCTTCCGCGATCGAGGATCGTCGATAACCTCCCACAGGGTCACGACGTTGGGGTGCCTCAGAATTTTCATCACGGACACCTCTCGCCGGAGAGTCCGTTCCAGGAGCTCACGTTTCTGCCCGCCCCTCCTCGATTTCGTGATGACCTAGGTTTCGTTGTCATTCACGAAGACGGGGTCGCTTTGGTACAGGTACACATACAGAAAGTTCAATGTCGCATGCATGGATGATCAGGTGTCTTCTTGATATGTGCCGCCCAAGGCCTCGTGCTACTGTAGGTGAACATCAAGACGAACCTTCATGGCGTTGACTTCACCAGTATGCACGCGAACCACCTTGTACACCACTCCGAAGCTGCCCTCGCCGATCCTTTCGCACACACGGTAGTCGTTGATCACTCGCCCGCTCGTCTCTCCATTCGATTGTCCCGCGAACGTCAACTGCCCAGTGGATCGGAAGCTTGATCGTGTCGCACCTCGCACCGCCGCCAGTGCCCTCAAGGTGGAAAAGTCGTTCGAAGACCCGACCCCGTGTCTCGGCGTAGCAAACTTGGATCCTTCGTTCGCGACGTGTTGCTGCTGCTGCTGCTGCTGCTGCTGCTGCTGCAGTCCTGAGATATTCTTCCTTTGCTCCCGATAGCAGGCGGTCTGTAGAGCCGCCTGCTCCATAATGCTGTTGAACGCCTTGTCGCAAAGACACTTCCGAAAGACGTCTTTATGAAGGTACATGCAGGTGACCTCAGTCGTCGCGCGGACGCTTGCGTTTCTCGGCTCATCGTAGATAAGTGCCATCTCTCCAAAGCTGTTCCCTTCGTACAGCCTTGTCAAAACCCTTTCAGTCGGAGGGCTATCGATGCATGACCACTCTCGATCGCTCCAACCCGCGAGCTCGGCCTGTGACGTGGAATGGTTTGTGGCCCATTTCTCTGCCCCACTGGCCGCCGATGCCGTCGTCATATCGTCATGTCCAATCACTTTATCGATAACTTTCGGTGATTCTTCGTCCACCACCACCACTGCGGACATTCCTGCCGACGCCCCCGCCGCTGCCGTCGCTACCCCAACTACCCCGGGCCGCGTGTCACTTGAAGCCGCTGTACTAGCAACAGTTTCTGTCGCCAGCGTTGCTGGGCGACGGTGGTCTTCCGCGGGCGGAAGCCTAGGCACGGGTGTATTTTTCTGGATACGACCCTCAAGCGGTAGGAAAACCATTCCAATGGCGTCCTTCAAAGCATTGTTTTCGTTGCTTCCACCGCTGCTGCCACTGTCGTCACCGCCACCGCCACCGCCACCGTTGATCGACTCTCTTTGGTTGTCAACGGCGGTGGGGGTCCTATCGGCGGGAGGGGACAACGAAGCCACGAACTCGTGTTCATCGGACGAATCTTCGTCGTCCATGTCTTTCTCGTCGTGGTCGTCGTCGACGATGTTGCTAGATGATGAGGAAGAAGAATAATCCGAGCCGTGGGAGTCCGCAGTCATCGCGGTAACCGTGACCGTACCGTGCGTTATCATGTAAAACTTATCTCCCGGTTCCTGTCCGCAGGGGATGATGTCGGGTCAGGTCAAGTCGATTGTGATGGCAGTTTGGGTTTAACTTGCCGCCATTGTGGTACGTGTGCGGCATTGATGAGCATGGAATAATATTTTCCACCATGCCCAGAAACCGATTGATAACCTTGTCCAGTGTTATACACAAAGGGGTAAAATTGAAGTATTCTTTAGCTTCAACTCCGACGAATAGATAGGTTCAGACCGACACCCGGCAGTGCAGATTATCTGGGTACTAAGTTTGTGCACGAGCCAAGCTGTACAATGCTGAGCCAGCAATCGTGATCACAACATATAAACCATCACTGCGACCATAACAGAACAACAACTCACTCCTTCCTTGATGATAACCTCGCCAGGCTTGTAATCAGCGTACTTGAGAGCATGAAGAACCGCCGTCTGGGCCGTTGCGGGTAGCTTGGCCAACAAATTTACCTGTGTGTGGACGGCCGATAGACGAAGACTGATCGCCTTATTCTTGTTGTTTCTGCTTATTTTCATGTGTCTCCCAATGCTATGCGTTGATGAAACCTAACGCATCCGACCAAGTATCCCGCACCTAGCCTGCAAGAGCAGCTTCTTTGCTCGTTTCCCGCAGTAAAAAGGTGGCCGTGTGAGTTGTTCGCCTCACGATCACATCGGAAACACGAAAAAAAAACATTTCGAGGTTGAATATCACGGTCGTTCTCTTCCTCAGCGAGGCACATGCTTGCGGGCATCTACTCTTTGCGTACATCTCTTTCACTTGTTACACCTTCTTCATGAGCAGGTAGAGCCGAAACTCCCTCCAGTGACAAAAGGCCGGCCAATACAGAACGGCCAATGACGTGTCCACTGCCGCCCGCACTGTAGAGTTCCGCCGGTGTTCCTTGCTGAAGCGTTCGTGTTTCGAATTCCAGAAAACAAGAACAGCGTTAGTTGAGCAGAACAGCAGATTTGTGTGTTAACCAAGAGACCAGAAGTACCAGCCAATACCGTGTATGCAAAGCGTACAGGTAGCACAATTTCATTCACAGTTTTCAACCACATAAATAGTCAAAGTCAAAAGTAGGACTGAACATCAAGCATCAATCGATCAAGTGGTAGGCCATGAGCACTTGCCCCACGCACTCTACGCTGGCGATGCTTCTTGCACTATGTACCCCTGCGCTGGCGCCTGTGTTCGCGTGCAACCCAGCGAGCACATACTCAGTGCGTACTCGCCTGTAGACGAGACCCTCTTCCCCGAAAAAACCCTTCCCAGGCACGAGCGGCAGCACCTGTTGTGGCTTATCTCCGTCTCCGTTGGTCTCCATGGTCAGCATACTACCCTCCTCGGCGTCCAACTGCCACTCTGCGTCTGCGGCGGGGTCTAACAAGAAGTAGAGGGAGTCCGAAAGGTCTCCTTTCTTGAAGACGATCTGCCCCCTAGAGAAATCGACGATGCTCAGGCACTTCATGAGCTCCACCTGCTTCGTAAGCGGCAGCTCACCTTGGCGTTCACGCCCGTGGGGTGGAGATAGTTTGAAAGGGAATAACAGAAGTTAGATTCAAAGATTGTTCGGTTTGGACGGGTGTCGGGCCGGCCTAGTCCGGGTGAGGGGCTGTTGCGCCCGAGCCAACTGGTGGCCGTCGAATGTGGCCCACACCCGAACGTATGGGGCGCGGTGTGCCGTTGGTGCAACAGAGGTTCGCTACAAGCTATCTCCGACAGATCAATCGCTGAACTTTTTAGGAACATCTGACGGCCTTGTGTCGAGGCTGTCCAACCCGTTGCCCCGGTGGTCTAGTTGGTGTCCTCGAAACCTTCTAGAGGTCAGGTCAGGGGTACGAATCCTGGCGAAAGTGAGCTTTTCTTGCAAAGTGAGTTTTTCGCTCGCTTCCGCTCCTGGCCTAGTGGATAGCGCTAGTTCGTGTGTACACAGAAGGAAGAGAGTGCGGAACTCTTCTCGCACTGAAAATCGCAGGCAAAGTACCGCAGGAGGGGAGGGTAGAGAGAGGTTCTTTTGTGTGACCACGGGTTGGAGGAAACGGCACTAGTGCTGTGAGCGCTAATTTGAAGTGTAGACAAAAGAAGAAATCGGTGGCTAGCGGGCAAACCTTTGGGGGGGGGGGGGGGG
>CACKRE030002519.1:253268-264942 GCA_902602495.3 Ectocarpus sp. CCAP 1310/34 | reverse complement strand
GGGGGTTTGGGGGGGGGGGGCGCATGATTTGCATGCCTTAGCTACTAGACCACACGTCCTCGACAGGACGGAGCGTTGTTCGCACAGGACCGATCACCGATGGCCAATAGTTCCTTCCTACTTTAGCCATAAGTGGGCAACATTTTGTGTGAAGACCGAACAGGTGTTTGTTGAGGGACAACCATAAGTTAGGAGTGGGCTGCTTCGTTTTGCGAGGGAGCACGGCTGGGGCGAGGACGAGAGGGAAAAGTGCAACTGAGAAAAACAACAAGTGTGATGCCACACGTCGATTCTAGAATAGTAACGGGGAAACAGACACAGAGGATCGGGCAGAGTCACAAACTAGAATTCGGGTACATAATTGTCGACCCCTAAATAGTGCCGAGCTCCGCAGTATATATTGAGATTTTTGTATTTTCTTGTCAACCACCTCGCGCTACCCCGACACGCTCCTGCTAGCCACAGCAAAGCGAAAGGAAGAAATATTGCGTCCAACCTGTAGCATCTGAAGCCCCAGCCTCCTTGTAAGCGTGGCTTCGATTTGTCTACTCTTGCCCCTCAGTCTGTCAAACAATTCGCCAAGAACCACCCTCTTCTGGATGCTTCGTTCGTGGGTGCAGCGTAGAAACTCTAGCACAAAGCGCCGAGAATCACCCTCTTTTCATGCTGCATTCATGATGCGGCGTACAATCTGTAGCACAATGCGCCAAGACTCCTCTCTAGATTCTTCATTCATGACGCAGCGTCAACCTCGCTCGGCGGCAGAGAGCTATCTTAGCACTTGCCACGACCCCGGCCCTCCTGCAAGCGTGGACGCCGACCGACACAGGCTCGCACATGGCTCCCTCCTCCAGGGACATTCCGTCGGGGAGCTTGTAGCAGAAGTCCGACGGGTGCGTCACAAACCGCGCCAACGAGCCGTGGACTGGCTGAATTTGTATTCGTGTAGGAAGGGATGAGTGCACAGTCGCCAACGACGTTTTAGCAACGAAGGAGCCGAGGGCTTGTTACGGCTTGCTGTGCGAGACAGGGGAAAACACGACCACCGAACAATTCATAAAGTGACATCAAACAGCTTCCCGTTAGTTAAAGTTCCAAGCACCACGGACCACAAGCACGGGACAGAGCGCAGATTTTTTTCTTTTGTGTCTCCCCCAAGAAAATCTTCGGATAAATCACGGCAAACAGCAACAACACAGCACTCCCCCATGGTGGAGACTGTGTGTGTGTGTGTGGGGGGGGGGGTCACTCGTTCTAGACACAAAAGCAAGGGCCAGACACCGCGGTGTTGTCATACCGGGGTAGCATGGAACTCCATCTTCTCGCACAGGTTGTAGGAGCCGGTCTTGCAGTGCTCGCACAATCGGCACGGCACGCCCGGCTCGAGGGCAACGGGGTCCCCGCACGCCAAGCCTCGCACCGCCGACCCGACCTGCCGCCGTCGTGTACGATACCAAATGTGCGCGCGCGTGAAGGACGGGCGCAAACGAGGGTGATCATGATCGTGAGTGCGTCAGGTTTTCTAACGTCGGCCCTTCGAGTAACACCGGGGGGGCTCACGTCCCCGGTTTTTTCCGATCAGGCTCGATGCGCCTCTTCCTCCTCGGGGTCCAATATCACGTTGCTCTTCTGATGAAGCCACGCAAGGAAGGAGACTTACGGCACGGCATCTCGCAGCACGCACATTTTCACAAACGCTCTGGTCGTCTTTCCTCCGACACCGGGAACCGCGAGCGCGCCGGGCCAAACGGACCGAACCAGTGGAACGCCGCCGCATCCGTAATCTCTGTAAAATAAACACGATGCCTACCTTACCTCGATCGCGCACGTCTGACAAAAGAAATACAGACATGCGAATAAATCTTGTCCAGAGAAAACGAAACTAAGCAACGGACGCGTTCCGTTTATGTCGCGCGTGGTGCCCATCGCGCTGAAACAAGAAGCGAAAAATGCCGCACCTACCTCGGCAACAACACCGGCGGCCTCGTGCCCGATGACCATGGGCTGTTTCACCACGAAGTCGGCGCACCGCATGTGCTTGAGGTAATGGACGTCGCTCCCGCAGATGCCCACGGCGCCTACCTGGTTTGGTTCGAGAAAGGAGAGAAGGCATTCATCTGGTGCGGTACCTGCGAGACTATACCGGGATCATCATGTTGCAATGACCGCGTTGCGGTAGAGTGATTGCAAACCAACACAAGTGAATCAGCCCCCGGGGCGGAGGGAAGTATTAAGGAGGCATTTAACTGGCGCCAGCTGGGAACCCCCCCCCTCGCAACAATTTCCGCTCTCCCCTCAATCATGCCTGCCCCCTTCTCCCCGTCTCTCCCCTCCCTCTGTCCTTCGCGCCTGCCCCTTTGTCTTACCCTGACTCGAACATCGTTGGGTCCAAGCGGCTTGTCGACCTCCGTTGGGTGTGGCTCGACGCGCAAATCGTCCACGCCATGGAGCCTGTGTGTGTGTGTGTGTGTGTGTGTGTGTGGAATGAGGATGTGGGTTGTCGTTATCGCCGTGCTTCTGTCCGTCCGGTGTCATCGTGAATACCGGCACGTTCAGAGGACAAGCGGGCATGATGGGGAGAGATCGTTGTCTACTCAGGATTGGGGGGGCACGGGGGTGGGTAGTATAGCCGTCTCTCCGCTTGACCTAGGACTTTTGGGAGAAAATTCATAGAATGTTGCAGCGCCCGCTCGTTGCCTTAAAAACGCAAGTATTTGGTGCCGATGGTTCAATTTTCCAACAAAGGAGGCGTTTCCCTCCCGATCGTTAAGCGCGTGATATTGTAGACTGCTGTTGGCTACCCTCAACAACATGTCAGTTTGTACTGATAAATCATTTTCCGCTTTTCAAGGGCGATTGGTTCCCACCGCCCCACGAAGTAGTGCATGCGCTTTGAACACGGCTCTTTGCCTCGCACGTTCCCATGTTTCCTCGCGAACTTGTTCGTTAATGCTCCCGCTCGATGCACATGAACACCTTACAAGACGGCTGCTGTCTAGGTGTCGAGAGTGTTACCGCCCAGAGGCCTTCTCTTGCCTGAGGACATCCCTACACCGTCGGTAGGACATTCCTACACCGTCGGTAGCACTCCAAGCGAGAGATCCAGCAAGCGGCCCTCCGCAAGCAATCAATACGGCCCGCTAACAACGCATAGACGTTCTGGTAGACTAGGGGCAGGTGGGGGATAAAGACTGACATGTCACCTTGGGGCGCGACTCTCATGGGTCCCCCATAAAACTGGTTGACCCCAGGGTGAAATGCCTCTCAACTGCGGGAACACACAAGATCGTTGTCCCCGTGGTTTTCACACCAAGTTGCACGCATTCACGCCCCCCGTGGGACCGTAGACAGCCGAAAGTCACGCGCCGGTGGCTTGTTTGCTGTCGTCTTCATTATAAAAACCTTTCTGACCTCTACCGAGTTAACCCAGCTACCAGAGCCCGTAACGGTATCATCCAATAGGTAGGGCAAAGCCACCAACTTCCGGCATCGCAAGCGGACCCGCTGGGACGTCATGCACTGCTGTCCTGTGTACCAACACGTTCTGGCCGACCAGGTGGGATGCATACACGTGTTTTCGAAAAGATATCCAGGCCTGGGGTGAGCGAAGGGTTCCCAACGGTTCCCGGTCGCAGGACCCCGTGCTGGAGCGCCGTGTGGACTCATCAGTCATGTCACCGCATGCCAGTAAGCCATTCGATGCACAAATAGCATTATTGGGAGAGCGTGATGAGCGACAGATGATGTTCACGAGGCCGCCGAGGAAAAAGAAAATAAAGCGTGTAATACTCCGAAGTGAGATCTACTGGTGTGTGATTTCCTAACCGTACATGTAGTTTATCTACGGGCGAGGTACTGTAGACTACAGCAAAGTACGACGGTATACTACAGCAGCAGCAAAGAGGACGATGGAGCAACAATTTTGTTTCGGCGTAAGCACGAGAACCCGTGCTTGTCGGCTTCGTCATGTTACAACGAAGAACAGATTGGGGACTACACCAAAAGCGTGCACGCGAACGAGGTGTGTAGGTATCTACTCTGTACAGCAGTATGTAGACGATGTCCTGTTGTTTACTGTGTACAGCCTGTACATAATAGTTGAAGTTCGACACACAGGCATCGTCAACATACGCGCTCTGAGAACAAATCACATGGAATCATAAAAACTGGTCTAGAATCCTGGCGGAGGCTTGCGAGCTTCCAATACGCTACAGCAGTGTGCGACCCGATAAGTGCAGCAGGTATTGCTCCATAGCAGTAGCTGAAGATGTCGAGTCCTTGCTCTACCTCCGTCCCGTTCTACATTCAAATTGAAAAACATGCAGCGTACGCACAGGCGTTCGATGCTCACCACGCCGCCATGTTGTCGCTCCCGCAGCACCCCGCCATTATGCTATTCTCTAGCTTAGAACACACACAGCGTCCCTTGGTGGTATTGTTGTCGTGTTGAGCTTGCCGTGTGTTGCAGTTGGTGTGGCGCGGACAGTAGTAGTGCAGTACGGAGTACAAGTTTCGTTTGGTGATTGGTGACTCGAGAGGCTCCGCGGAATGAATGGGGCACCCGTTGAGGGGGTCCCGCAACAAAAGATGTTACCCGTCGAAAAAAAGGGGTGATCAAGATATCAAGATTATCAAGAATACTAACAATTCAAGATGCCAAGATCCGAGGACGGAGCAGGCTCCCCCCGGGGCTACGCGCGGTTCATGGAAACGTCAAGCTTGTGGAACACAGAACACCTGAGTGTAACTCTCGTGTCTATGTAGCGGCTGACCCCTTTCGGAGGGCGGCATGGGATGGGATACGGCGGTTTGCTGCTGCTGCCGTGATGTGTATGGAATAAAAATATAAAAATAACCTTCGGTACAAAGCTGCTGACCACTACAGCAACCGTGTCACAACGAAACACGGCCGTTATCAGGGCAGCGTCACTATATACCGGGAGCCCCGATAGCGCCCACATGAGCCGCTAAAAACCGTGGGGAAAAAGTCCCAAGTTCGCAGAATTAAAAGAGGCAGAGGAGTCACAAAGCTTTTCTTGACGAGGGTCAAGCTTGTGTCTTGTTGCAGCTGTCACAAGGAGGTAGACAAAGAAGCCTACTCTGGAACAATGTTGATCGTTACCACCGGACGTCTGGACTATCAACAAGAGGGTGCTTGCCATGCCTGCCCTACACGCATTCTACGCAGCGATGCCGCCGACATGACGGAACGCCATCTTCAACCCTCACGCCACCGCGCACAAACAGTGACACTACGTCTTCTGCTCCCGCTCCCGCTTGCTCGACTCCGCCGGTTCTTGCTCGGCAGCCGTATCATCCCCCGTGGCTTCCTCCAAGGCGCCCGCCTGGAGCTCCGTCTCCTTGTGTGTGATACCATCTGAACCTGCGGGATATGCTGGTGCCACGACAACGAATCCCGCACGCCCTTGATTCGCACCGTTCCCATCGCCGTCTGCTGAACCCCGTTTTACAAGGTCAGGGGTATCATCGGCAGTATGGTCACATATTCTGCCCCTTTCTGGGAGGTCAAGTAGCTGCTCCCCTTCCTCCTGTTCGTGCTCCCCTTTCAAAACGGATGCTTCAGCAACCGACGCCGGCACGACCACCCGGCCTCGTCGAGTGATCTCTTCCGGGGGCTGCCCTTCAGGGTCGCCCGCGCTTGGCCGTCGCGGTTTCTTGGCTTTGTCCCCGTCAGTGTCGCCTAGTCCGTTGCCTGGACCGCTGTCGAGCGAAGCGCTCGTAAGCTCACTCATGCTCACCGGCGCATCGTTGTTTGTCAATGCCGCGTCCTTGTTGGCGGCACCATTCTGGGCGATCTCAGGTGACCCTTCCCGCCTCTCCGGGCTCGGTACATCATCAAAGTGTCTGTCTCCTGAAGAGGCGCTGAGTTGCTGCCGCACGGGGGTTGTGTCCGGTGGATGCGGCCGAAGCTCCGGGTTTTCTGGTGAGTTTAGGTGTGCTGTTGCGTTTGTTGGTACCGATGTGTCCCCCGCCTGCTCTGTGCTTGTCTGCGGCAGTACTCCTCTTGCACCGATCGCTCCTGCGGCAAGCGCTTGAATCGTGGCCTTGATTTCCTGGATTTCGTCCAGGAGAGAGGTCGGCACCACGGTCGGCTCTGGATCTGCCTCTCTACCGGCTGCTGTTGATTCCGCCGCCTCGGTAGAGCTGTTGACCTCTTCTTCTGGTCGAGCTTCGGTCGGCGCGATTAACGAGAACGAAGCTCAGTATGAGTTCTTCGAGTTCGATCGTGAAGAAGCATGCTCAGAGGCTCACATCGAGTAAAACGCGCAACACCATTGCTTATCGGGTTAAATGCGAGACACGATTTGCTGGCTCCTATATTAAAAGTGGTCTCTGAGCTTTTCCCGGTTGTCTGAAACTTTTTCCTTGCGATTGCAAAATATTTACGGGCAGATTGCACGATGCTGGACGGAATGTGGAGGCTGTTTATTGCACCCGCTAATGCAACAAGCCGTATTTTCACGTTATTGTCCCGGTGCACACAAACATGCCGCCCGAAGGAAAAGAACGTAAATCTTACCACTTTTGCCGTCTTGTTTTGCCGTGTCCACTTGCCCGCCCGGTGCTGCTGCCGGGAGGGGCTGCCTTGGAGACGAGACCTGAAGCACCACCCTTCGACCGTTCCATACCCACACCTCGCTCTTCCCTTCTTCCGCATTACCACTACCGCAATCGTCGTTTTCGCTCGTGTGTACGCGGTGCCACCCAGTCGGGGGCTTGTCGTAGTACGTTGTCAAACTACGTGCACTACGACCAGCGTCGGCCTGCGGAACGTATCGGCGGACCAAATCACAAGCGTTAGGCGCCAGCGCCATCTCTGCCGATGTCGACCCGGGGCCCACGGCTGACGGGCGTGACACACGCCGGCCGTTAAGGTTGTTGTTGTTGCTTCTGCTTCTTCTGCTGCTATTGCTGCTGCTGACTATGCTACTGCTGCTGTTGTTGCCGCCGATGACGACAGGATCATTGGAACCTCGGTGGCGTGACCTTTGCAATGCTCGAGACTGAGAAGCACCATCGAGGCCCCGACGTCGTGGTGTGTCCCCTACGGCTACGGCAGCAGTGGCGGAGCTCCTTCGAGAGCTGAACGCAGCGGCAGCGCTAGCTTCCGTGACCCCAGAAAGTATTCGGTCGTAATTTCCGCCATCCCATCCACCGGTGCGGTTGTACTGGCCACGGATGCCGTTCGTCGTCACCCTTTCCGTCGGTGACATGAGAACGTCCCGTGGTGATGGCGTATTGCTTACGTTGTGACCACCTCCCCTCCGCCCCGGATCTCTTGTCGTCACGACGGCCTCGCTTGGTTGTACCCATGCGAATCGCAAAAACTTGTCGGTAGATCCGTTTTCTCTGAAAGATGCTGAAGCCGCCCCTGTGGCCGCCAGTCTTCGTTTATCGGTGTGGCGCGCAGCAGAATGGGGTGGGGGGGCGGGGGTGTCGTCAGGCAACATGTGGTGGTTGTCTACGGTACATGCGATCACAGGGGTAGATGCAATGCAGAGCAAAGCGTGTGTCTGCCCACGGAAGCTGCAGCTCTTGACGTTCACACGGGACTACAGACGAGGCAACTCTAGGCCCTAATAGTTCTGAAACTTAGTGAGAAGGAACATGTAGAGCGAAAGGAAGCCACAACACGGGCGCATGGTGTTGCACCCAAAGACGGAGGTAATCGTTCCGTACTAAACTGCCGAGGACTGTGTTATTCCTTCCTTACCTTTGTGTAGCGACAAGGTTTTCCATGACTAGCTGTGACTGCGCCTCAACAGCCCGCTGTAACCCTTCGAGATCGCGAGCGCGGTCCGCGTCTTCGGCCAGTCGTCGGCGGTCCCACTCCCACCTTCAACGCATGTTCCGAGAAAAAAAATTTCATTACTCGACCACCACGATGGTTTTGTTGGTATCCTCGCAAAGCTTCCGTAGTTGGGAGTACGACTCTCAACGAGCTGCGTGTATCCCGCTTTCCGTACCTACTCGTGCGTGGCGACCGCTTGTTCGTGAGTACCTGGTACTCTGGAGGGAAGGCACTGTTGAAATCGCTGTATTCAAGATCACCTTCGAGCCCATTGATTATCAATTCTCACGAGCAACAACTGGTACAATTTAGGTTGATAATCTGGAAGTGCAGGGAGAGTTAATGATCCACACTCATGGTATAGAGCCGACGAGCACAAACAAGCATTCCACCCAGCCGAGATCAAAAGTCTGGACAATCGCCCACAAAGGTTGTTCGGGACCACGTATGCATAGGAGGGCGAGCATGAGCGATTGAACTCGTGGGTGCATCACATACCTCTCTCTTTCTCTGGCGAGGCTTGCCAACTGTCTCTGAAGACGGCCACACTCGTCCCTCCAGAAAGATTGGCTCCTACCATCTCCACCGACCTCGTCTTCACCAGGTAGTGTGGTCGTTTCAGCAAAGGACACAACTGGACGCACGTCACCACCACCAGCAGAATCAGAATGAGGCGGTCTTCGCCATACAGTGGCATCCTCCGCCGCACGTAGCTCCTGCTCTCGTTGGATAGGATCGCCGAGCAAATCTTGGTCCAAAGACGAGTTGGGTAGGTCACCGAACATCCGTCTGGGATCTCGTTCGCTTACATCTTGCGGTTGCTGCTGCTGCTGTTGTTGCTGCTGCTGCCGTTGCTGAATTCGGCCTGCTTCGGTAACGGCCTCGACCTCAGAGATAAGTTGGCTTGGGCGCCGGCTGGTGCCGCCTGACGGCGAGAGCTGAGCGTGGGTCGGGTTTCCGTCATCACTCTTCGCCTCATCGCCTACCCACCATGACCGACCTGCCGCCCACTGTGGGGTTGGCATGCTCCTCTCTCCATCTGCAAGATTCATGACAGGTTGAGTCCACCACAATAATAAACATAGAGAGAGGGAGGAGAGATCAAAACTCAACCCCTTGTCCCTTCTCGGTGAGACAAGTGAAATGCGGCGCAATCTCCCAAAATTGGTCGAACAGGAACATTTTGATTTGCAACGGCTGCTGACGACCCGACCGCCTCGAACAAATACCTTTTTTACGGCATCTGCGGGCTGTACGAGGTTTTATTCCCCTTGGCGTTGCACCAGAGGATGCGTACACCGTGTGAGTAAAACGGGGAGGAAAATCAGATTAAGGTCACAAGGTCTACGAGATTAGTATACCTGGTGCAGCCTCATGGCGTCGGCGTTGGCGCGGTCCGCGGGGGGGGTTCAGCCCCCGCAGGGAGACGCTCAGCGTGTGCAGGATCTCCAGCAGCTACAGCGGGAGTACAGGCACATGGAGCTTAATAGACGGGCGTATGCAGAAGAAAGCCAGCAGCTTCTCCGCAAGCAACAGGTAGGAGTACGAGCTGTCAGGGCTCGCATTCTGCACACGAAATATGTCACCGGTGGAGATTTTCTACACCTCGATAAGTATCACACATGTACGGCATTACGAGACCGTATCATCCCACTTCATGGATACGAGTTTAATGCACATCAGCTACAGAGTGCCGCGTACATGAGAGTGTGCGCCTTTAGCTCACGAATGTGGCGATGCAAAGTCAGGTTTATTTGAGTGCAGGAGCCCCGTGCCTGGTTGTATTACAGTAGTGCGATTGCGATTAGCTGCACCCATATTTCATTGTGCTTTCAGAAGTCTAGCAGGGATCGGACGTTGGAGATTTGCAAATGTTGGAGCTCACATAGCACTCTCTACTGCAATAGACTTTACGACGAAAGTATTAGAAGAAGTTTAAAATGCCGTGTAGGCCCGCGCGCTAAAGCCCGCCGAACGTCCCATTCCTGGTGACCGCCGCTTGCTTGTTCATCATACTCGGAGTTTGAAACAAGTGAACGCAGACTGAACGACCGTCTGTGCGAGAGTCGCATGAGCATGGTCTTCCCGCTTGTTGCGCTTTTAAAGGTCTCAACAGACCATTTGCTCACCAAACAAGTGTGGTACTACTGCACAGGTTGTAGGTTGATCGAATCGTGTAGATACATACAAATCCGTTGCGAAATTAGTGTACTAGACCTTCCGGTTTTCGGTGAACAAAGTTTGTCGACCGACGAAGTGACACAACCCGGAGCTCGGGAAGTGCAGTGGCTGCAAAGGGAGTGATCTATCCACATCTATGGTGAATTCCGAGATCAATAAGACAAAAAAGCGGCCGAGAAGAAGCAATCAAGTGCGTGACTTGGTCGAGCCTACGTGTGTCACAGTACCAATTGCGTGCCATGGAGTAGGAGCCCAGTTTCCGCGCTGAGCTTTGGGTGCACAACATGGACTCTCTTCTTGAACAGGTTTCGGTAATTCTAACCCCTCGTTCATGTTTCCACGACAGGCAAACATGGAGAAGCTGAGGCGTGAGAACAACAGCCTCAAGACGGAGCTGGCCATGGAGTTTCGTCAGTTCAGGAAACCGGTCGATTCCAGTTCGGCTGACCGAATAGCACAGGTTCGAAGGAACACACGTCGGAAGGACGGGTACGAAGTATTTCACCATGTTTCACCTTTGGTAGTAAACGTAACCCGCTGCGGAAGAGCGTGAAAGCCCATGCACACGTGAGGGTACCGTTGTTTGGTGGCTGTGAGACGATACATCACAACCAGAGAACAGGACTTAGATTCTCGTGCACGTGGCATGCACGGCATCCATGAAAGGCTATCTTGGCCCGAACATCGTACGCACACACTCAAGTTGTCTCCACGTAGCATACCGTCGAATTTCGTCAACCCTCAGGTGCGCTCCCATCCCCCACCCTACCGACCGAAGATCCGATCAAGCTTACTGTTACGAACTACGTTCTCGATCCACACAACAGTTGCAAGAACAAGCTGATCATTTCCTGGCGTTGATCGAGACCGAGAAGAGGGCGATAGACACGGTGGCCGAGCAAACGGGGATGATGAAGCACAAGATTCTGCACCAGCGAAAGCTGATGGGAGGTGTCAACGCCGCCAAGGAGAACGAGTACATGGTTCAGAAGCAGGTACAATAGTGCCACCACCCGACTATTTTTAAGATTCAAACCGCGGAGCTGCACACGGATGCCGTTGTCCGTTATCCCTCCAACGTCAACGCAGGCATAAGAACCACCTGCTTCTGTTGAATCTTCAATGTCTCCGATGAGAACCCGCTTGTTCCTCTCAGAACCGCCTTTTTTCTTCTGGCACAAGCTTTTTTCTTTTTCCTCACCTCACGGATGCCTATGTGGATATCGTTTGCGTATGTTATTTATCATCTCAGGTCAGAATCTTGGAAAACCGGTTGGACAAGGCTCTTACAAAGTTCAACGAAGCCCTGGCCCACAACAAGACCCTCCGGCAGGAGGTGAGTGAGTAAACAGAAACCGTAGCAACATGAAAGAGGGCAATAGGCCAACAGTTTTCAAGCTGCGAACGTGAAACCAGGCTGTCTCCAATTACCACCACCAGCCGCTCTTGAATCGAGCCGATCACATTTTCCGTGAGATCTCGGTCACGACTAGCTGCAAGTCGATGTAGTGCACCTGGCATGTCTATGTTAGACTGAGACGGACTGCTGTAGGTTGTCGAGCAGGGGCAGTCATGCCAACAATCAGCAGTGGAACAGACCGACCCCCCCCCCCCCCCCCCCCCCCCCCCCCCCCCCCCCCCCCCCCCCCCCCCCCCCCCCCCCCCCCCCCCCCCCCCCCC
>CACKRE030002519.1:231049-244217 GCA_902602495.3 Ectocarpus sp. CCAP 1310/34 | reverse complement strand
AGACCATTGACCTCGCATCCCTACAAAGCCGGGACGGAGAACGCCGGGTTCTCACCAGACCGNTTGCCGAGTTCACGAAGTGAGTTGGCTTGTTTTACAACGTCGTTGCCAAGAGACGAAAACCCAACAGCGGGGGGGACAGGCAGGGGGGTGGNTGAATTAATTTACTTTCTGGTGCTTTCACTTCCAGAGACAGGTGTAAGCACTGTGTAACTGCCTCGAGGGTGCTTGACCATTTTAACGCACNGTATTCGGCGAGTCGCATGAAGGGTGCGCTGCATCTTGGTAAGGGTGTTCGGCATCTTGTGCTGACGTCCTTGCGTACGGATGACAGCTGCGTATGACTTAATTTGTTTCTGGTGCTTCACGNAAATTGTCTTGCTTTACAACGTCATTGCCAAGCGACGACAACCCAATCCCGATGGCAAACACCGGGGGGGTGGCTTGTTTTACAACGTTGTTGCCAAGCGACGAAAACCCATCCTCGATGGCAAACACCAGGGGGGGGGGCGGGCAGGGAAAAAAAAACGGTAGGGTCTAACCCGACCCAAAACAAGCACGCGAGGGGCGGCGTGTGAGCATGCGCACGACGAGCGGTGAAAGGGAACTCAACTCTGTTTCGAGATTCCCGCACCTGTGATAAGGTTGCCGCCGAGGTAGAGCACCCGAAGGGCGCGGAGTGTTCCCAGCTCCCGGGGGAGCGCGCCTGCGATGGCAGTTGTTGGAGGCGACCAACGCTCAGAATCTTTCTCTTGGTGGAAAGTTACCTACCGTCTGAAATAGGACCCAATCGATTTTCTCGTTTCGCGACCGACTGTTGGAAGATAAGCCGGGAAGGTTGGATCAAGCTTGCCCTCGGACGAACAAGACACGACGGACAACCGGTAAACATCCGGTCAAAAATCCGACTTCTGGCGACAAACGGGAAAAATCGCCTCCCCAGGAAAGTTCCCATGCCGAGGCTTCACGCGGGTCACTCAATTCTTTGCCAATGTCGAGAAAATACTTGACGGTGGGGTCGAGAACTACGGACAAGACAAGGCCGCCATGTTTGAGAACTCACCACCCAGCTTGTTGCGATCCAAGTAGAGCCGCTCAAGTTTGCTCAGGTTCCCAAGCGCGGCAGGGATGGTGCCTGCAACCATAGCAAAGTTGCAACCGCACCAAGGTCAGGCACAGCAGAAGCAAACTCTGGGTTTGGCTGACGAGTGGAGAGACCGTAAGTCATGGTGAGGCGTCCTTGTCGGATTAATTTGGAAGGGTGGAGAAAAAGTGTCTGGGGCGCAGCAAGTCGGATGTGCTGTCATCGCTGTATAGTCTATAGCGCATGCAAAAGCACACTCCGTGACCGGCCGAACAGGGTGACGTAACTGGTAGGCCGAGTGTTGTGTCGCGATGGGTAGTGGTAGCGTTAGCAACTTATGTCAGGCATGCCATATAGGCCCCATCTTGACGAAACTTATACCGATCCTCGGCTCAGTATTGATTCTTTCTCGGCACCACAACCGCCAAACTACACCGAAAACCTCCCTTTGCGGAGCAAGCATCTCACCCGTAAGGTCGTTGTCTTGAAGGTTCAGCTCCCGCAGCTCTCGGAGCCCACCCAGCTCCGGAGGGATGCGACCTTCTCAGGAACATTGAGTTCAGAGGGTTAGGGTCCCCGGTGAGAATTTCGGTGCGGTATCAAACCGGCCGAGTTCGGCTTGAGGAGTCATGAGCCCATATAAAATTCGCTGCGTCACACCATTCCAGTGTTTTTCAAGGTGCTACCGACCCACGAAACAGAAGCTCACCGACCAGTCTGTTGCCCCCGAGGTTGAGCGTGGTCAAGGCGGTGAGGTCCCCAAAACTCCCCGGGATGACTCCTGAAAAACGTGAGGCCGGAGAGCAGAGATTTTGAGCACCGAATGGTATCCGGTACGCTGCGGGTTGCGCCAAAAGAGACACCTTCCGACTGTGCGAGGTAGAGTGAAATTAGCTTGACGAAGAGTCCCTTCCGCACTATGGCCGTTCTAACTGTTTCCCAACCACGTTCGGTAGGGTGAGTACGGCGCTGCTTCTGAGCTCGACAAGCACAACCACCAGAACGCGACAACGACGGAAACGAAACCGCAAAGGTTGCCACTCTCATTGTAGGCTGCAGCAATCATCGGACAGTTGGCACGGATCGGAGAAGTCGGAGAGTTAGCACCACAGTAGTGCGACAAAAAAAGAAAGATAGTGCCATGACCACTGTCCCATTCAATCCCCACTGGTTGAGAGGACCGACGGAAGGACGCTCTCTATCTAGACCTTGCTGGTGAATCTCGATTCCGTGTTCACTCACCCCCGAATGCGTTTCCATTGAGGTCTAACTCTGTTAGCTGCAGCACGTCCCCTAGCGAAGGTGGGAGCGAGCCTGCGGAAAGAAAGCACGGTAAACTGGTCAGAACCGTTCGGACAGCTGTTTGTGAAAGCGAAGCAACTGCAATGCGGCAGGGGATCTCTCGGCAACCACGTCCGGACACCCGTTGGAAGGGCCAAGGCGAAACGCTCACATGAGGTCAACTTGAAGGTACTCCAACGCTACGGCCGAGCAAGCCGAGACCCCAAGCATCACTCCTTGCCTTTCAGCCCAAAACGCCCGAGGTTCAACCTTGAAACTTCCAGTTTCTCTCGAATGTAGCCCAACTCTCCGTTCAAGAAGCCGGGGTCCACTTGCATGACTTGGAAGGCGGTTGCCACGAGACGCTTGGAATTTCTCTCGGTAGGCATTGCGGCATTCTCCGCCCCAAACCTGTTCACGAGGACTGCGAGACTGGCCGCGTTGGCAGCCAGCTCCTCGGCCTTGTGTCGGGCGTTCAGCAGGTGCTGCACAACCCCGGGGTCCGTGTCTATCATGCGCAGCTGCGACGACATGGGCAGATCCGTCCGGGTCGCGAACCCCTCCGCCATCTTGGCCAGCAGCGCGAACCCAGCCGTGGCGATGTTCAGCACGCCGGCCACCGACGTCGGAGAGGTCACCCAGGTGATCACGAGCTGCGGGATGTCTTCGACGACCACGTTCAGCAGCAGCTGCCAGCCCAGGGGGACGTGCTGCAGAGGGCTGAGGGCCCTACCCCTTCGGCACCACGTCCACGCTTGGCTGACGGGGTGAAACTCCAGCGTGAGCAGGACGTACATGACGGTGCCGACGACGGTGAGCACGAACGCGACGTCAGCGACGAGCTCCTGCGCGTCTTCCAGCCCTTCCTGCAGGAAGTACCAGTCCGCGAAGAGGTCCAGGTCTGACACCACCGACGTCAGGACCGTCAACGGCGTCACCTTCTCCCAAATGGCGCTCCTCTTGAGGGTCCTCCTGAGGTCTTCCGAATTGCCACCGGCATCCGTGAACGGTGAGCCCATGCTGTCTTGCCCTGCCGGAGAGGGACAGACCTCGAAGGGCGACGCGTGATTTCTCTTGTTTCCGGCGTGCCGGCTACTACCGGTGGTGCCGTGTGTGCGGTACTGGCCCTGGCGCTTCCGCTTGACAAGGTCTAACGGGAGAGCTGACGCCAGCGAAGCTTGTGTTGATGCGACATGGTCTTCTTCGTCCACGCGGGTATGCTCGCCACTCGATTCGCCCACCCATGTCTGCCCCTGGGATGCCCGATGCTTGACGTTGGTCCAACTGCAAAACTCGTACCACAGATACAGACACGCCAGGTACGCTAGCCGAAGCATTCACGTAGATCGCAAGGGACGTATACGCTCACTCCTCGCTTTTCCCTGTTGCCAGAAGGCGCAGGAAAGAAGGACGAAGCGGAAGTTGTCACACTAAATGGGCACCCAAAACGGAGGCCTGCAAAACTCAGATGAGGGCTGGAGAGCCAAAAGACTGCTGTGATCAACAGGAAAACGAAAGCGATGAGGTGTTTGTTGCCCGGAAAGGCGGGAATTGGCTCTCGTTTGGAGAAATATCAAATGCACAAGCGACCGATTTTCGGGAAACGGGAAGACTAGATTGGTATCGCACCCCCCAGTTGGTGACCTCAATGTTGGCATCTTCCTCGGCAGGGCCGCATACACTTAAATAGCAAGCTTGTCGTGCAGCACCTCACACGTGTCGCTCGCTACCTCCATGTATTGATTGTGTGCGCTTGTCAACTTTTCACTGCCCATAGTGTGCGATGTATTGCTGTAGAGCGCCAACGGCCTGCACGGGCAAAGTTTGTTGTAGAACAAGGCTGAGGATGATGCTTGGACCACTGCATGCAAAATCTGATGCTCAGCAATCGTTATGTCGGCTGATTTGTTGTTACGGCTCCCCGTGTGGTAAACGTGGTCTACCGCTCCACCTGTTTGGCAGCCCCTCTACTGTACACCTCCCGCCAGCAATTTTGAATCTCAAGCTAGCCAATGTGGTTGCACATTTAGTACTACATAAAATGCAGGTCTTTTAGCCTATGTCGCCAAAAAATCTGTACGTGGTTGACTCCTCCCGATGACATGAAAGCAGTCCCTAATGGCCGTGGCGGGATGCGGTGGGTGAACCTCGGGTTCATCAGGGCACTTCCGCTGAATTTCTTTGTAGTGGTATCGGGATAACATTCGGTTCACCCACACACGCAGGCCACAGGCACAACTTCCGAGACTGCATCCATCTCGGCCAGCGATCACCGATTTACCTTATTGTACTCGACAAAACCGAAACCAAACCACCTGACATGGCTCAAATCTGCGATATCCAATTTACCGACCAGAAGTGTGTCAAGTCGGAAAAACTCATCTCAGGAGAGATACGCGTATCTCCACAACTTGCCACAACCAACAGCCGTCGTACCTGGGCTGGAGATGTGGCACGCGCCCACCGCGTGGGAAATTCTTCTCTCTCTCTCTCTCTCTCTCCACCATACGATGAGTTGCGCGCTGCTGTTGGTGTGTGTGGTATGGTGCTCTTTGCCGGGTGGTCCACAACAGCACCTCTAGCAACCCGATAACCCGATTGGCCCTTGCACCGCGACTGTGCCGTCATCGAAAACGCCTCCGTTCACATCTTGTTGATTCTGTTCTAATATCCCCCCGCTCAAAGCTTTCGGCGCCGCGCGACGGTGGGTGTGCGAGAGAGATCAAGAGGAGTTTGCGAGTTTCGGGCAACATTGGTTAAGAGTAGCATGGAACTGTCGGAGCTGCAACTCTCCTACCGTAGTTACAATCGGCTGCTGTGTTGGCTTTTTGGTTTGCAACAATCGACACATGGCAACACATTCCGGGGGTGGAGATGACATCATGTAAGCTGCGCTTGTCCGTCGAGCGCTGTAGTGCTAATCCTAACGAACGAGGTTTGCGTGTTTTTCTCGTATTCGACCAAGGTGTTTTCGTGATGCACGGGATGCGAGACCCGCTGTTGGTGGTTCGGACACAATATGTACTATAAACTTATCTCAGGCGTTGCAAGCGAACGGGTTGCTCATCATCATCAAACGACTCACAGAGCGCCGAGACACGAGATGAGTACAGCAGTGCTCGGGCGTCTCATCATACCGCAATCCTTTACACCAGTAGTGTTCGTACACACAACTGGCGTGACGAGTCAATCAAGCAGATGGAGGTACCTGTAAACACAGCTAAATACTGAGCACACCTTATCTCGTGCAAAATTTGGTTGGAGCAACATCAACAACACGGAAAACGAAACGGCCACCAGGTACGAGCGCGAACGGCGCTTCCTTCCTTTCGATCCCATCGCCATACCAGCACAATGTTACTTCTCGTCGAGGAAATAAGCGCGCCACGGGGTCGTGCTCACCACGAGAGACGCAAAACAAATACAAATGAAAGCAAGTCGCCCCGACAGCTCAAGACACAAAAAGGAACTTGAGACCAGCCACTAGAATACAGACAAAACACCTCTGCAACTCCCAGAAACCTCCAGCGCCATCTCCCTATCGCCCGGATCACCACTTGCCCATCTCGATCTCCTCTTCCACGGTGCTTGCGCCCCCCTCCCCTATGCCGAAACGTACGCATGTCCGTCCATATAAACACACACGAAACACGAAGGGCTTTACCCGAAACACTTGCGACGGAGTGGCGCTATCGTCCAGGCCTCCCGTGCCGCGCGCCGCCGCGGGCTCTCCGATTGTACCGCCCGTGCATGCCGTTCGTAAACAACCACGTCCCTCACGATTACACCGCGTCCGCCAAGACAGACTACACTTGTGCTGTTGCATGACAATGACACCGACATCAAGAAAAACCCTCAAGCAATACTTCCATCCATCCTTTAGCGGCAGTACTTCATAGGTGAACTAGTTCGCCGTTCAAGGAAAAGCCACGCCTTTCGTCGTTATTCATTTTCCCACGCCGCGCGCCCCCTTTATCGACTTGACCCTGTCTTTTATGCTTCCCCACAATCCTCAAACACAGGAGCAGCTAAGAGAGACGATAGACCACGAAATGGCTGTCGAAGAGCGACAGGCCGAGGGATCACCGCATCATATGCACCAGTATCCATATCTTCCACATCCTCTTTCGAGCCGTATGGACCTACCGCCGCCTTATTGAGCAGCCAATAAACTACGTGGACCCCATAAACCAAATCATAAACACCTGACACTCGCGCATATTCGCATCTCTTTGGTAGGTGTTGCCTTGGAATCAACTCTTATCTGTATCGCTGCACCCGCATAGGCAAGAAACACAACATCAAGTACACGACCACCCCCAACCCCTTGCAAACCTGGACCGACCCCCTCGGTCACCGGTTCGTGTAAAAAATAGTTCGCCCTCAACCCCCGGCCCTAGCTACTCTTTACACCCCCCCTCCTCACAGAGGTTGTTCTTTCTCCTCCCCCTCTCCTCTCCATTTTTCACTAACAAAAGGACCTTCGGCCCCCCCTTTTTCACACCATCACTTTGTTCTATCCAACAGGTATCGTGCATGTGTTCCCCCGTGGGCGTGCACGTATCGCCCCCGGCTGCCGGGACGGTCTACAACGCCACAGTGTCAACACTCCCCGAAACGCCTGCCCTTCGGTGGACGCACTCCCCGCAGGGTAAAAAGCGCCTACAAACGTCCCCCTCTTTTTCAAAAAATGCCTGTACCTTTTGCCGGAAGATGTTCCGTCGCGACTATAAGCTAAACCAAGAGAGAAGACCACACACATGAATCTAGAAAGCGCCAAACACAGCAGTCCGTCCGTCCACACGCGCGCCTAAAATTATTCACCCACATGGCCGTTTGACGAGGCGAAGCGCCCGCCGCCTCAGACCGTCAGCACCTCGGAACACATCTCGCAGCAGCTTCTCTCCCGAGAGGGAAAAGCGATCTCACGCGCCGACCGCCACCGGATCTGCCGCCGGAACCGAGTCTCCAGAACCCCGTTGCGATTCAACGCCATTCCCCCCATTACCACTATCACCGCCGGTGCCGCCTACGGCGGCTCCGACTGGCGGTGCTTCTGCCGCCGCCGCTGCTGCTGCCGCCGCCAGTGCGGCCAGTTCCACGTTTTGTATGAAGTCGATGGCGTTCTTGGTCGAAACGCGGTCGGCGATCATGACAGGTACCCCGTTTGAGACGATGTGGTTCACCTGGGTAGCGACGCGATCCCAGTGGAAGGACTTGGGTTGGTTGGTTGGTTGTGGGGGGGTGTACTCATGGTCGTGCATGCCGTAGTCGTTGGACCATTGACCTTGCATCTTTACCAATGCCGGGACGGAGCGATATCCCAGGTTTCCGCAATCTGGGGGGGGGTGGGGTGGCTTCAGAGCTCGAGGAAAGCTCGGACATATCTCGGCTGCTCCATCGAAGCAGTGCCTGTGCCTTTTACGTAGCACGGCCTGAAGAAAGTTCGCGCCCTCTCCACGCTCAAAAAAGACAATGTATCAATCGAAACATTCGGGGTCCCAAGTTTAAGAATTTCAACTCACAATGTTTTCGTTTGCGACAGCAGATTGTGCGAAATTTCCTGGGGAATTCTGCCAGACACTCTCGCCATTAACTCATTTGGTCACCAATCCATAATCTGTGATAACACCGGTCATTTGACACGTGTCCCGGTTATGTCGATATCAAATTAGCTTTAATCATAACGGTGGCAAGGCTACGGTCAAAGCCATGCGCCGACTTCCTCCCTCGTGCCCAGGCTAACGTTGATGGTGAAACAACACAGGGAGCTACGACAAGAGGTGGGACTGCCGAAGAGTGTGCATGAAAATATCGGGCGAAGACGCAAAATGCCCAGCGGTGTCTCTCTTTTGGAGCTACGAACCAGTACCACGTCCGTCTCGAACCAGAAGCGTTGCAGCATGTAACATGTCACAGCCCGCACTGTCATTATTTGATACCCCGCCCTCCTTCTCACCGCTCCGTCCTCTCGAGGACGCGTGGTCAATGATCTACCAGCTAAGGCATGCAAACCATGAGGAGTACGTCCGTTTTCTCACCGTGGTCATCTCGGTCCGAGTAGGATCGCCATTGGCAGGCCTTAGAATCGTCACCCCGAGCAGGATCTCGCTCCTTACGTGACCGTCTAGCAGTGGCGCCTGCGGCCGACAACATCCAGGAGTGGGAGAGGGAGAGAGAGAGAGAGAGAGAGATAGAGAGAGAGAGAGAGAGAGACAGACAGTGGCAGAAAGGCAGACAGACAGATTGGCAGACAGACAGACAGAGCAACATCCAGGAGTGGGAGAGGGAGAGAGAGAGAGAGACGGACAGGCAAAAACAGAGACACAGAGAGAGAGAGAGAGAGAGAGAGAGAGAAGTTAGACCAACACACAACCGTCAGTCATCATAAAAAGAAGTTCCTCAAAGGGCGTGATCGAGGTCCGGGAAGCGGTTGGAGGAGTGGCCGACCAAGGGTGAAGAAGGCAGAGCGAAAAAGCATACTACAGGGGATCATCAGGATAGAGGGGGGGGCNCACAGGACCGATCACCGATGGCCAATCGTTCCTTTCTACTTTGCCAAAGGTGGCTCAAAAATGTCTTCCCTAGTCTGTCTATCCTAACGATATCCCTTCCCGCCTTTTCAACCCACCTCCTATGCCCCAGTACAGCTACCGTCCTTTCCTCTCTATTCCATGCCTCGAACATCTCCCTGTACGTTCCATCTATTTTACCCAGCTCAGTCACGTGCACTTCCCTCTCCTTCTTGTACGACGGACATTCCGCGACTACATGAACACGGTCTCAGGATAGAGGGGGGCGACCGATTGGTTGCCATGCATGACGACCGCATCTGCGAGCACAAAGGCAACGTTTCGTGTGTCCCGAGTCTTGCCAGCTATCCCCACCCACCCACCCATCAGAACGGGGCGGAACAAACCCCACGAGCCTCAGAATAAATCCCATCTGCGTGAGCCCCGCCCTTCACGCCTAGCAGTGGAGCGAAGGTTGCACCAAATACTCACGGTATCCAGAAAAGAAAGAAGGAAAAGAAAAAGAAAAAAGGAAAAGCAAGAACAACGGAAAACAAACGATACAGCCGACCCGTCCGACCCGACCCACCTTGGGGTGCTCCGTGGCCCGGGTGATGAGCATGAAGGATCCTTCCTCGTCGTCAAGAGGCTGCATGTGCATCAGGGTGCAGAAGTCGTGGAGCTTCTTGGACAGGGGCGGCTGCGCCTTGTTCCAGACGATCTTGGTGTGCGGGCCGAGGTGCTCGATGTCCGTCCTCCCCTTGCTGTACCTGATTCCATTTTTTTTTTTACGGTGTTGGTGGTTGGTGCTCTTGCTTCTTCGCCATCGTGTACGAAGTACATATTTAATGGTCAGCACTACATGCTGTCGTCGTCTGCAACTTTTACTCCCGCGATCTCTGCCTCGATTTGCAAGGGCTCAGTCAGGCCCGGGCTCGCAAGGAGAGATCCATCCATCCGGATCACGATCCGCACCTCCCTTGACGGCGAACGCCTGTGGCACATGGTCTGGAAGCTCCACCGATGTCAACTCCGACCCTTTGTGCCTCTCTTCTTGTAACTCCCCGTCCGTGGTCGGGTTGATGAGTACTCTGATATCAGCGCCATGTAACCTCCGGAATAAAGCCAGATCTGCTCCATCGCAGACTGGCAGAATCTCATCTGCTTGCCAGAACTGTCTGTGAATGTGGTACGTCTTACCCCGTTACGTGTTTGTTGTGCGGTGGGCTACACAACTTTAGGAACAACAACCGCCCGGGAGACGACAACCAATCGAAATAGCAGCCACGCGACGCGCACCTCACCTGTTGTACTCCAGGACACGGGTGGAGTCGACGATCATGCTCATCACCTCCGCCGCGGAGCCCTCGATGATTCCGCGGGCCTTCACGCAGGGATACTGGTAGCCGTACTCATCCTGACCGCAGCAGCAGCAGCGGCAGCGGCAGCGGCAACCCAGCAGCAGCAAACACGCAAGAAACAACAGCAAGAGTTGGGGCTTCTTGATCTTCTACAACTACTACGAGGACGACTACAACAACAAACAGCCACCAGCAGCAGCAGCATAGCAGCAGCAGCAACAACAACATAACAACAAACAGCTACCAGCAGCAGCAGCAGCATAGCAGCAGCAGCAACAACAACATAACAACAAACAGCTACCAGCAGCAGCAGCAGCATAGCAGCAGCAGCAGCAACAACATAACAACAAACAGCTACCAGCAGCAGCAGCAGCAGCAGCAGCAGCAGCAGCAACAACATAACAACAAACAGCTAGCAGCAGCAGCAGCAGCAGCAGCAACAACATAACAACAAACAGCTACCAGCAGCAGCAGCAGCAGCAGCAACAACATAACAACAAACAGCTACCAGCAGCAGCAGCAGCAGCAGCAACAACATAACAACAAACAGCAACCAACGGCAGCACCACCACCACCATCAGCAACAGCAACAGCAACAGCAACAGCAATAACAACATCTGGATCGTCGGGACCACCGCACCTTCGGGAAGTACTTCTTCCAGACCGTCACCCCGCCGCGGTGGGCCACCTCCTCCCATCCAGGCGTGCCTAGGGCCCTCTCGGCGCTTTCCTGCAACGTTGTCACGCACACACACAAGACAAGGTTTCAGGATGATACGACGTGGCAAGCCGGACCAAGAGCAGCAACCGCGGGAGGGTAAATCACAACAACATCATCAACAACGACAACAGCAATAACATCAACAACAACGGGAAGCATTACACAACATCGACAACATAGCAACAACATCGACAACAAGAACAAGAACAAGAACAACGACAACGACAAAACGATGATAACAAGAGACGAATCACGGGCACGATGCCACCAAACAAGCGGCGGACAAAACAACGTCGCCGCGGTGAAGGAGGAGGGAACAGCAAGCGAAGCAGCAAACACACTCACCTGAGCAAGCTTGAGCTCCGCGAGATACTTATTGGTGCTCTCCGCCACGGGGAAAGCCTCCAGCTCCCTCTCGCCCCCTTTTCGCGCGATAACCGCAAAAAAACCACCCACCTTCCTCGGCAACTCCTGGGCCACAAAAAGAAAAAAACGTGACGCACCCGTGCTTCAGCCTGCATGGACAAATCTCTTATCTCTATTTTTGTGTCTGTTGTGTATTCGTCTCTGGCGCCAGGCTACGGTAAGAGGCAGAGAAATGGCACCCTCCCCTAGACCACTTTTCAAAGCTCGATTGCTCCACAACCAAGATCGTCTGTACCGTACCGTATACCGTACGTGGTATTCCGTAAGAGGCGGAGAGATGGCACCCCCCCCTACACCGATTTCATGCTCCACAAACAAGATTGTTCCACCAACGATGGTGACTTTGGAAGCATCTCGTCGGGGGCTCTCCGTACAACTATCGGGCACATTTCCGCGCCCCTTCGGTTGTGGAGCAATCGACGTTTGAAAGTCGACGGAGGGGGGGGGGGGGCCATACCTCCCCCGCTTACGGTACACACGTTTCGGTGCACCGCGGCGATGGTGAAAGAGATGGGCGGTCCAACTGACGCAGCGGGATGAAAATTCAGGAGGGGGAGGGGGGGGGATGCTCATAGCCATGCATGCCGTAGTCGTTAGGCCATCACCTCGCATCCCCGAGAAAGCCGACGGAGTACGCCGAATTCCAACCGGATCAGGCTAGCATATTAACAAGCGCGAAGCGCCCTGAGGTATTCGGCGAGTCGCATGGAGGGTGCGCTGCATCCTGCTAGGGGTGTTCGGCATCTTGTGCCTACTTGCTCGCATACGGACGACAGCAGCGAATGACTTATTCTCTGATGAAAAACCGGGAGGTTGTAACAAACATATTTTCGCGTTTTCTTGCCTTCAGGAAACGCCTTTTGGGTTTTAAAGATGCCAATTCTTTCGGTCTTCTCTACGCTGCAGCACGGTGCTTCCCAACACGAGGAAAATAGGGAAAAAGCGCTGGTGGTTCGTAGAAACGCTGGTGTCGAGAAAGCGAGGTCCTCCGGATGGGCTATGGTTATGCCGCGGCGGTACGATGTCACTTGTTTTTGTAGCTCCGTCAACACAGACCATTGGCCACGCAAAAAAAAACAAGAAACTAACAACAAGGACGAGGACTACCAAGATGACAACAGCGGCAGTAGCAGCAGCAACAAAAACATCACCATCCAGAACAACATCAACAACAACTACTACAAGAAGCTCACGTTGACCGGTTGCAAGAAGGTGGCGAAGGTCTCTCGGATCCCCTCCGTCGCCTCCTCCAGCCCCTCGAGGAACCCTTCCAATCCCCTGAGATCGCCCTCCCCCTTCCTCCTAAACGAACCCTTGTTCCTACTCCCGCCGCTGCTGCTGCTGATACCGTCCCCGTCGTCGGCCCCCGACTCCCGTCCCCTCTTTCTTCTCCTGCTCTTCTTGTTTCTCTTGCTCTCGAGCAGCCCGCCACCAGCCTCGCTGATTTCGTCCAGCCTGCACGAGCCGTGTTTGCGTTGGTTGGGCAAGAGGCGACGAAATAAGGACAGAGAGGTGTTGCCATTGGTGGAGGAGGGGGGGGGGGGTACTCTGATGTTTTGCATGCCTTAGCGGTTAGACCATTGACCACGCGGTCTCGAGAGGACGGAGCATTGTTCGCACAGGACCGATCACCGATGGCCAATCGTTCCTTTCTACTTTGCCAAAGGTGGCTCAAAAATGTCTTCCCTAGTCTGTCTATCCTAACGATATCCCTTCCCGCCTTTTCAACCCACCTCCTATGCCCCAGTACAGCTACCGTCCTTTCCTCTCTATTCCATGCCTC
>CACKRE030002519.1:210425-222232 GCA_902602495.3 Ectocarpus sp. CCAP 1310/34 | reverse complement strand
GCGGTGGGTGTACCACCCGCCACGACTCGTAGCTCCGCGGCGGGAGGGGCCGAGGGTAGAGGCGCGAGAACGTGTGTTGTGCCCGGTGGCGGCCGTTTCAATTTGAATTTCCGGGAGTTGTAGATAAGAAGGTGGTAGAGAGCTCCAGGTATGAAGGGCCATGGCGGCGCAATGCGAGATGGTTCCTGCGGCAGATAGAGTATGTGTTTCTTGTCATCAATCTTCACGCCTGTTTTTTAGGAAACATACATGCATCAAAGAGAGACTGCCCCAACCACAGTCGAAGGTTGAAGTCCTTAGAGTGAAGTATGTTTTGGTGGGGCGAACGTTCATGCCTGCTGCGCTGCTGTGGCGATGCGGTTTGTTCCAAGCCTGTGGCGCGCTGTCGGCGGGGTTGCAGAACCGGACGATCTCCGTAGATATTCCGCGCCGTTCACCCTGTTCCACGAACATAGACAGACCCGCATCGCCGTCGGGGGCGAGGAGCTGTGCTGGACGTTTTTTGGGGGGGGGTCGTGCATGTACAAGTAGGTGCTTGGCGGACTGAATGGCAAAGAAAAGTAGTGGAGTGTTCGGGTTTCAAGTACCGAGACACAGCTATTTAGCTCATCGTGAACAAAGTAATGCACTTGGCGGCTTGCCCCCAAACTCCCACTCGCTTCAAAAGTCGCATGCAATTGTCCGGAACTCGCTCTTAAAAGTTTCCTGGCTGCTCGTGACACACCTTGGAACCTTTTGCTTGGAGAATTGTGATTCGTGTGCAAGTGCCATTGAAACCAATCCCTGCACGTCAATCACACACACGTCAACGTCCATGAGCAGCAAAGCGCCAATTGCTCACGAAACCTGTTGGAGGCGCCTCTCTGCGCTTCCTCTCCGCTGATCGGTCCCATGTTAGGAAGCGGGAACCGCCGCAGCGGGATGTGAAGTCAGACGTGTTCGGGTCATCTGAATTTTTTTGCCGAAAATAGCCGTTCTCCCACACCCATCCCGTCTTCATCGGCAACTACAATACTCATGTTTTCTTGGAGGGACAGAGCGAGGTTGAGGGTCTCCGGAGAACTTGTAGAGTGCAGCTTGTCGCCAACATGAGATTGTTCCGTCGAGACAACATGTATTGCACCCCCGCTGCCCACCACCAGTTGGCTGCCTGCCCGAGGTTCCGACTGATTACTCTCTGCGTGCGATTGAATAGCTTTGTCGATGCCTCTGTCCTGCTGGTACTGTCGTAGTTGTCGCTGCCGCTACCACAAACAATGGCTGGAAAAAAGACAGGCCATATACCCTCTCGCAGCGACGATAACGGCTGTGAAAACGGAGGCATGGTCCGATGCACTCATTTTTTGGTCATCACACCAGGCAATAGCATGGCTAAGGCCTGCGCGTGCAAGTGTGGGAGTGTCTCGCATTCACGCCGCTCTCTTCCTCCCGTAGGCCGGCTCTCGAGAAGCGAAACACGCACGAAAACCCTCTCCGGAAAATACGGGAGGCTGCTCGTACGTAAAAAAAAAGAAAGTATTCCCGGCAAAGGCCTCGCCTCCAACAGGCAGCAGCCAACCCGCGCGACAAACGGTAAACCGCCATGCCTTCAATGCAGAGCATCACAGCACCGGTGCTGCACGTCCAACCCATAATGAGTCCGGAACGTCAATGCTTCAATTATGAGTCCGGAACGTCAATGCTTCAATTAATAACACGATGACGATGCGTTCGTACGTCGAAGAGGACCAAACGTCCAAATCCGTAGAGCAGTGGTTCCATTCCTCGGCGCACGATCGCAGTAGCCATCTTTGGTTGGAACTGAGAAACTTGTTCCCCGTCGGTCTTCCACCGACTAATGCCCCTAACCAACTCCCGCTGCTCTCTTCCCCGCATGGGGGTTATACTAGCTACAAGTGGCATTTTTTCGAACCCACAATAGCCCTTCCCGGGGACACATCCCCTCCCCTCCTATTCCCAAGCCTTCAGCGGCAGCACTGCTGTAGCCCACAACAACTCAGATGGGTTTCCCAGGAACACGAGACAACCGAGAAAGGCGGGTCAGCTAGTCCCCCTCCCCTCTTACGCAGCACTTCTCCCGCTCCCGCCGCCACTACAGCTGATATTTTCGCCCCCCTGCTCTTCGAGGTCGTTCGTATCGCGACTGATCCACCGCGGCAACAACGAACAAATAAAACTTTCTGATACTTTCCCTTTCCTCGTTCGTCCCGAAATCAGGCCACGCCGGAGCAGCCGACCAAGACTAGCAGGGTGTGCTTGACGCACAATCACGTGTGTGGCCAAAACATTGCCCCAACTGGCTCTACTGACTCGTCAAAATTTAGCGAGGACTTCTTTGCTTATCCCACCAAGATGGAGGTCTTGGTGAGGAACTTGTAAGGAGGGATTTCGAGGTTCAGGGGGGCGGGCCCCTTGCGGATACGCCCGGCTGTGTCATAGTGCGACCTGTGGATGAGCGTTTTGTGTGCGGAGGGAGAGGAGGGAGGGGGCTCGTGAGGGAGACGTGACGCGGGACAATCAACTTTGTTTTCGCTCTTTGGTTCAAAGTACCATATATTTTCTACTTTTACTCCGCAACCGCCTCTGTTTTTGGGTCCAAGTTTTCAGTACACAGCAAGATTGGGACCGCAAATTCTCTGCCAACACGCTACGAAAAGCTTCCGACTCTCGTATTTCCTAGGGTCAAGTGAGGAATACAGAAAACGGCACACATCTTTCGCGGGGGAAAAGCGAGGCACGTTCCTATATCTCCTGCCTGACAAACAACGCAAGAATTGTCGGTACAATTTCGCACACCCTGTACAAATGCAGTATTTGGAAGTTGATTGGGAATCAACTACTTTCCTGAAAAGCTGCGCAACCATTTGGTTCCAGTCAACTTTTGTTTTGAAAAGCTGAGCAACTGTTTGATTGCAGTTAACTGCTGTTTCGAAAAGCTGAGGAAAATATTTGGTTCTAGTCAACTACTGTTTTGAAAAGCTGCGCAATTATTTGGCTCCAGTCACCTGCTGTCTTGAAAAGCTGCGCAACTAATACTGTTGGTTCCACTCAACTACTCCCGGAGGCAAACTCTTTGTCAACTATTTATATTTGTCCTGACAACTATTTTGAACATTTTGTGCTTAAAAGTAAGGGGGCGGGGGATCGGAGGGAGCCCAGCCTGATGTCATTGGATGGAAGATTAAGATTGGTTCCGGAAACGTGCATCCTCGAATCAATAGTGCGTGCATGTATCTGAGCCACCGTCATCGAGACGTAAATCAACAAGATAAGTCAATCGAAGCGACAAATTAACAATGAGTTTTGCCCCGACTATTATATTACATTACGTCCATCATCAGCCCGTGTGTGTGCGTGTGTGTGGCCCGTGCCGTGGTCCAGCAACTTCCGACACGCGGAGCGAAGGTTTGGAGCCTGCGGGAGAGGATTGAGCCCTTCTGGGTCACCCTCCATGGAACGTTCCAGGGGGCGACGGCCGTCGAGATGGTCCCGGACAAAAGTCTTAAGACGACAAAAAACAAGTGTCGCATCTCGGGTAAAAGTAATGCGGCATGTTTGGGAGACTGTGTTGTAAAAGGAAGGAGAGAGAGGAACGTGAAAAAAAAAAAAAACACCCGTGCTAAACAAAAATCCGTTGAAAAAAGAATTAACAACTCACCCGTGGCACGGGCAGAAAGATCCGTTGTAGTCCCCGGCGTCGGGGAGGGGCACGCATCCCAGGTGGGTGCAGATGCCGATCACGACCATGAACTCGGGCTTGAGACAGCGCTCCTCGTCCGTCTCCTGGTCGCGGAGGTCCTCCATGAGCACTGCCGCCTGCGCCCATCGTTTCGCGGTAAATCATTGGGCGAATGCATAAACAGGAGCATGTTTTTTTTAATGGTGCTGCTGCCGTCTTTATGCGTCCGCATGTGCCCATCGTTTCAGGGTAGAATCATTGTATGCGTAAACAGGAGCATGTTTTTTTAATGGTGTTGCTGCCGTATGCGTTTTAGTTCACGCGTCGTGTGTTTCTTGCGTGAGAAAAAAAAAAGTTGGCCAACAAGTGATGCGGCGCCCTGAATACCGCCCTGCGGGTGCCGGCCTAAGTGAGTATGAGGTCACCTATACGCGTGCTCCAAGGGGACCAACAAAGAGAGAATCACGGCAACCGCCTGCTATTGAGTGTATTCGATTTCAGGCAGGATATCCCCAGCGGGGCTTGTAATCATGCCAGATGCATGTCACCGTCTTTCGTATCGACCACAGTTAGACCTCAGAGCACCTTAAGCGGCGACTGATGACCAGTTCGGCTTTCGCGCACCAGGCTCGCACGGGCATCATCCACTAACCAAAAAATCGACAGGGTGAGCGCGTGTGCGTACTCATAGACGTGCAGCCGTAGTCGCTAGACCATTGACCTCGGGGGGGTGGGGGACTGGCACGAACGAACCCATGGAGGTGGGAAGGCGTGTGCGGATGTGGTGATAGAGACAACGCGACGGGTAACGTCGTTGTTCCATCTGCCGTCGGGAGGTAAAAGGCAAGCACAGCCGGTACAGCACAGCAATGGGTCCGCTCTATCGCATCAGCAGCCCACTCCCTCGCACCCGCAAAAGTAAAAAAAACGTGCACACGACTCCCACGAACTAAATAGCCGTTGCTGCTGCTGCTGTTCATGATTCCTCCGCTGGTGCCATGTATAATAGGCCGCTAGGGTGACCGAGAACTGAGGTCGACAGCAACATGTTATTCGGGCGGACACACCTCCCTCTCGATCATCTCGTCATCCCTGCGCTTGATGAACACGGGCTTTCCGCGCCACTTGAAGATAACGCTTGTCCCTGCGATGCGGCGGAAGGGAAGCGGGAGGGGGGTGGGGGGGGGGCGCACTCATGTTTTGCATGCCCTGGTTATGAGACCTCGAACACGAGAAGACGGAGCATTGTTCCCATGAGACCAACCGATCACTGATGGCCAATCGTTCCTTCCTACTTAGCGAAGGTGGCTCAAAAACGTTTTCCCCACCATATCGGTATCACTTCACGCCATTTCAGCCCGGAGGGGGCGGGGGCACCTGAGTGCGGCGAAGCGGGATCGACAACGACAATCATAGCCACAGCGGCGAGAGGGCACCGCTAGTCTAATTTCGCGCCGGGGGGTCTCAGGAGAAAACTAGTTTGCCGCTTCTTCCACACCGCCGTCTCCTCTCTTTCAATTTGCAGGGAATGCACCTTTGTAAAAAGTGGTTCCCCGTTGTCTATGTTCCATGTGTAGGCAAGATACGCTTGTAAAGTCCCACATTTTCTCTCTTTTGCCCCCTCCCGTCTCCCCCTCGTGGTGCCCCCCCCCCCCGCGTTCTTCCATCTCCGTTCGTTCCAACTTACCCATTTCGATATCCTTAAGCTCGAACTCGGCGGTGGCGAGCGCCATAACGTCAGCGGCCGGCTCCCACGATGCCAAGAACTGAAAAGGTCCACAGCGGACAGCGAGAAGCGAACGAAGCATTCACACACCAGCCCAGACAAAGAAAAAACAGTGGCACAACAAAAAAAAAAACACACCGGTCGTTTTGGCGTCTCTTGAGAGTGCGAAATGTTGTTCCCTCTTGTAGGAAAGAGGGCCTTCAGACCCCCCCCCAAAAAAAACAACAAAAAAAAACACGCAAATACGCTTCCGGGGAAGTACTTGGTCCTACGGCGCGTAGTGGTGGCACCTTACAGTCACGAAAAAATACTCGTGCGCAGCGTCAACACTCAACAACAAACAGATTTGGCACCTTGAGAATGATTAGCCAGAATAGGTGGGACGACACACAAACACGGGCAACAGCCTCATCAACACCCAACAATAACCAAAGGATTGGGCACCTTGAGAAGAATCAGCCGCGCCGAGGAGGCGTAGAGGAAGCGGGAGGCGCCGAGCATGAAGTACGTGAACTCTCGCTTGCCCGGGTCACCCTTGGCCACCCTGTCCTTCTCGAAGTAACCGTCCTGGGAGGAGGAGCACCAGCAGCCAGTGGTAAGTAGGGAAAAAAAACAGCAGCAGCAGCAGCCCAAAGCAGCGGTAGTAGCAGCAGCAAGCAGCAGCAGCAGCAACAGTAGCAGCAGCATCAGCATCAGCATCAGCAGCAGCGGCGGCAGCACAAGAACAGCAGCATGGGTGCTAGGTGAACGGCCATCCGTCGGGAGCACCGTCACCGTGGCCAAAAAACGCCAGACACGACATCAAACACACACTCCGTACCAACGGCAAAAACGTCCCAATACCCTCACGGCCATCTGCACCAAAGCAAACAATTCGAATTATACTCCCTCAAACGGTCACCCTAGACTCCGAGGTAAAGGTGCGCGCGAACCCGCTTGATTGTGGGTAGCTCCAATTTTGCCAAAAGCTCTATCCCAGCCCACACGCACACCATTTTTCTTCAAGGAATTTATGTGATACGAAATCGCAAGACGTGAGTTTTTTCGCACAAATGGCAGAAGAAAGGTACATCCAAAGCGCCAGAGACCACCTAAGCGTTGGACATGGCTAATCTTGGCCAGATCAACATGAGCAGGAGCGGCGTTGCACCTGAAAGGGTGCTGGACCAACAGCGGCGAAACACACAAAAGATCTCTCCACCAATATCCCAAACAAGCCCTGATCAAGGCAGCCTGCAAGGGATACCCAAACACCGATGCCAATCAGCACCGCCCCACACACCCACACACCGGCGCGCATGAGCAACGACAACACTTTGAAAAGGGGGCCACACGGGGACAACAACCTCTCCCGAGACACCAAGACTGCCCTGTCCCGTCCCATCCTGTCCAGGGGCCCGGCAACTTGTACCGGGTCGACAAAAATGACGCTATACCGCACCTGGTTCGTGAGGTCGTCTATTTCGCCCGCCCGTCCGATGTAGGACGCCGGGGCCACCTCCGAGGAGGGGGTGGTGACGGCCGACAGAGACCGGCTTGCCAGGGCGGGTCGGCAAGCTGATTGAAGCGGCACGCGACGGAGCAAGAAATTGTATGAGAGAGGTGGTCTCAGGGGGAGAGTGTTGAGGTGGCATAAGACCTGTACACAGATTTGCTAAAAAACCTGCCGTCCTTCTAGGTTCGGTTGAGATTCTCGCTGGCCTCCTCGAGTCGACAACACGTCAGCCGCTGCTGTGTGGGCCGCTCAGCTTGAGGGAAACGTCACAACTGGCGGCCAGCTGTGGGTTGGTCCTACCGCCTACTTATTTTCATCTTGCATCATCCCTTGATGACACTGCTGGGCGCTCATGAGCCCACCCCACAATGCGAGGTCTTCCGGTCATGACGTTGAAGGATAGGACACGTGAAACTCGTAGGCATCGGAGAGGCAAAGCTCTCCCATAACAGAGGGTGTTGCCTGCACTGCTCGATATCAATTCCTCCTACTAGCTCAGCCTCCTTGCTCAGGTGGGGGTTGGTGGGAGAGCGGCACGCTCGCAACGTCTGTCGGCCCCTGTTTCCGGAGCACTTCAGGGTGTCCTCTACTTCTTCCCCCACAAGGACATGCGGGAGAAACTACAGCCGTTTCGTAGCCGCCAGCCGACGGTTCGTCGACCTGTTCAACACTATAACACCATGTAGGCGTGTCTCCCAACACTAGCGCTCGCATGCAGTAGCCCTTCTCGGCTGTCAAAAACCGAAGCAGCCAGCCTCCTTTCGCTAATCGTTGGCGGCTGGATGTATTCTATATACCTTTCGTCGTTTTAAGTGGCGTGGAATTTCTGGGAGAGTGTTGCATGGTTGTAGACTTCGCCCAACGTCTCCTCGGGTGGCATGTGTCCTATGCCTACAACGGGTGGTGCATCGTCCTCTGCTGCTGCTGCTGGCATGCGGGCGGTAACTTTTTCAACCCGGCAAAGCACCAGGAGCAGACGTACCCGTGCGTAACCCCGACACGCCTCTTCATCTCATCACGGGGTGGGAGCGGGGTGCTTCCACATCAACAATAGGCATCGATGTCGAGGGGCGACGCGGTCGCGATCATGCCAGTAACGTATCGTGCGATTTGGGCGACAACACAAAAAAATGGTCGTGTTAACTCCTAGCCGCGGCATAGACAACCGCCAACGGGCGTGTATTGGTCTCTACGCGCGTCAATGATGTCTGTCTGCAACACGAGCATCAATGGATGGTTACCGTCTGTTTTCACGCCTTGCGTTACGGGATTGAGGAAGGGGCCGAGGGAGTCTGGCTCCCGCGCAAACGCCTTTCAGTGTATCGAGAGAAAGCTTCTTTCACGCAGTTGGGTTCTTGCGCATGGTTTTAATTTCTCTCTCTTCTTCGCTTGCCCGCACGGTTACTTGTCGTGGTGTCAAAGGCGTAATCGCTGGCAGCATGTTGTCTAATTGATGCGTTCGCCAGCCAGGCTGGATGTTGTCTTCAGTCCCCGTGACCTAACAACAGCAGTTTCACATTACGTAGACTACGAACGAGACGCAGCACACATTTTTTCCCGAGTCGCTACATGTAGTACGCCGTCCAATTCTCAACTCAGTAGCCCGACCACGAACTAATGCACACAGCCCAAACCAAAGAAGTACTCCGTGCAAATACTTGGCATATCAACATCCGGGCATCTCGGTGCACATCGAGCACAGCTGCAACGGACAGGACTGACGAAGTCACTGCGTGCTGAATGCTAAGAATTTATGAGACAAGCGGGTGCGCCAAAGGTTCGGTATTCTGCCACAAAAACAGGGAACAATCATGGAAAGACGCAGTGCCTAGCCTCCGTCTATGGGGAACAACGATGACGCATACGCCCTGCCTTTATCCGCCAATCGAGCTCTCTACGTGTGTGCTTGCGTGGTGAAGCAGTGGAGATGTTGGGCGGGCACGAAACAGCAGTCGTCGCCGCGATAATAGCGTCGTCGGCACTGAGAGACGTCTTTGCTCTCACGTCGGTACACAGCCGCACCGAAACGACGCCAACCGAGCTACAACATACCAGGCGAGGCAGCGAAACTTGCCCACGCGCGCCCACCCTACCCGCTTTCCTCTCCTCCTCGCTTGTTGTCGAGATGCAAAACTCTGTACCCTCCCTGTCACACTCTCAGGAAATAAGGAGGGCATCGTGAAGCGTTCGTGTTCGCACCTGATGCTGCACGGGGCACAACCACCGCCTTAGCCGGTTTTGCAACTGCCCGGAGAGAAACCGGCGCCGCCACTCTGCGCACAGCGTTACGGAACATCTTGCCGAGCGTAACGGGAGCAAAAGTTAACGCCCTCCTCCTGTCCTCGCTCGTCAGCAGTGTGTGTGTGTGCTGGTCTCCCCTCTCTGGGGCGAGGCTCCGAGGTCAAGAGCGCCCACGCCCCTCCCTACCCGTATTGCGTCATGAAAACCCACTTCGCGTGCCCCCCAACAAGGGCAGGCGGGGGCGACCACAACCTGCTGCGCCGAAGCCCTCACTGCTTGGACGTCGTACGAAGCAGCACGGTTTCATCTCGCGGGGCTGAGTGCCGAGGAGGAGAGCGAACGACCGAGCGATCCCACCCGCCTGACGGGGAAAGAAAGATGTCGGGAGATCTCGTGGGAAGCAGGATAAGCCTCATCTCCAGAAAGGACATCCGGTGGGAGGGCATCTTGGTCCAGGTTGACCGCGAGAATGCCTCGGTCACCCTACAGAATGGTGAGCGCTGGCGCTGCTGCTGCTGCTGTAGGCCCTGCGCTCTTTGGCGAGGGGCCGGGCGTCGATTTGAGTATAAGTGTGTGTGAGAGACACGGTGTGTGGGTAAATACTGCCCTTGAGGTGTCGCTGTGATCCTTTTCGTAGAGACTCTAGAATGCCCTACGCATACACCAGCAACAGCTGCTGCTGGTATTCCGCGTCGACGACGTGTGATCGCAGCAGCGCGATTGCCATGTTCGTGGTGGAAGCCATGCCCGGCTTTTGTCTCTCGTGCTGCTGGTCTGGGGCTCACCAGCAGACAAGAGCGGGCTGCTGTTGTTGCTGCCGAGTTCCTCATTTTTTTGCGCGAAATAAACAAGAAACTTGCCGTTGAAGATGATGACAGCAGAGAGAGCGGACCATCCTTCTTAGATTTGTTTAGCCAGCGGACCTTGCTTTCTCCCCCAAGAGTCTATTGAACACTCACACGAGAGGTGCCCGCACGATACCACACGGGAGTCTCGAGCGTTGGTTGTATCTGTCTGGTGTCATTGCAGCTCCAACCGTTTTTGTACACAACTGGAGCGGCGCCTCCTTCTTCCCAAACTTTTTCCCTCCGAACGAACGTTCATGCCAACTGCTGGACGCTTCGCATATCCAAGGGCAGCTGTTCTCTCTCTTTCTCGAGCAGCAGCAGCAGCTTGCTGTCGCACTTATCAGCCCGTGCTTGCGGAAGCAGCTTGTTTTTGGCGAAAGGTTGCTTCCAGATGGTGTTTTTCCTCGGAAAACCTCACGTTGAGTCCGAAAACGATTACTGTAATTGCTGCGGGTTGGTCCTCTCCTATCCCCTATCCCCTCTCTGCCTAGTGCTTGCTCGGCGCGTTGCTTCCCACGACAGCTGTTTCCGGCGTCCGCAGACGACCATTTGCTTCCTACCTTTTGTAACGAAAAATCCACACATCAGTCAACAATGTCCCATGCGCCAGCCACACCATGTTCCTCTGTAACATGTGTGTGTGGGGGTACCGTGCACGAGCCTAGTTACGGTATAGCACAATGATAATTCGGCATATAAAACGGCCCTTTTCCTGCCCCCCCCCCCCGGCCCCGCCGTGGCTGCGTGCTGTACCCGTCAACCCATCATCACGCAGTACCGATGTGCAAGACATGCTCTCGAGTCATGAATTCGTCTCGTGTCCGATTTGCAGGTGGTAGCGATTTTGTTGCGAAGAGTTTCGGTGTACAGGATGACATATAATGCTTCCAGCAAGGAAATCAACCCATCTCCACTATATCGTTAAAAGAAGCACATCCACCTGCTGTGTGGTAGGTACGGCTTTTGTCTCGAACGGGTATCCAAAGCCGTCCCATGATTGTAGGTATGCTTCGAAGTACTTTTATGTTGAGAAGAAAAAAAAAAACAGAAAAAGAGTCGGTGCGTTCGCCAAAAAGTGGACCTTGGGTCGTTGACCCTCTTATTTTCCGGAAGGTCATCGATGTGGGGGAAGGACTCTATCCTCGTTCTCTGCTGGCCTGCGGACAGCAGGATACATTGGACAATAGTCAAGCACAGCCGTCGGTCTCGTTCGCTTGATCGTGCTGATAAATCAGCGGTACATCGGTACATTACGTTCTGGTCTCCGGGGGGGCACGAGCTGCGGCGGGGTGATCTGTGCGTGTGATTCATACCACTGCAACTATTACCCCCCCCCACCCTCCACAAGGTTGCACGCTGTCCCCAACATTGTTCCAGGTGTTCATCAACGATCTGTTGGAAGTCGTAGAGGCAGTCCGGAAGGGAGTAAAGTAGGGGACACGGAAACGTCGGTTTCAGGAATGCTGTTTGCGGATGATTTGTCGGTGGGTCGGACACCCCTGAGGGACTGCAACTGCAAATTGACGCGGCGAAGAAGTTTACTGATAGGTGGAGATTGTCTGCCAACGTTAAGAAGAGTGCCGTCATGGTATGCAACGAGAACAAGGAGGAACCAGTAGAACATAGATGGACGTGGGGGATAGAGGGGATTGCAGTAGTGGACCAGTACACATACCTTGGAGTAGAGATCGCAAAAGACTGCTCGTGGAATGCACACATGTCCAAGGTAGCGGAAAAGGGCAAAGCACGAGCAGGGAAGCTGCACCCAATACTCGCAAACCGGCACCTCGATACACGCATCAAATTGACGGTTTTGAA
>CACKRE030002519.1:183153-198923 GCA_902602495.3 Ectocarpus sp. CCAP 1310/34 | reverse complement strand
CCCCCCCCCCCCCCCCGCCCCCGCCCCATTCGTTGCTGAACGAGTGTTTGGTCATCATCTTCTGCAGTGGGGGCTTCGGGGCTGCTGGGTGTGTCTGCATGTCCTAACTTAGGCGTCCAATTACTCTCCTCCCCCCCCCCTCCCCGCGCGCGCGCTCTGGTTTGTTGTTCTTCGTCACACCAGCTCATGTTGGCGGCCTGCGCCCAAACGAATTCTCCCAGTCACTTTGTCGGAGCTTGTTTTTTGAGACCGATTAAGGTGACCGGGCAAGATTCAATGGGTATGTATTAACCACACTCTTTTGGGGGGGGTGGAACACTCTGGGTAGGTTGCAGCTCTCACTGCTCGTGCACCTCGCCCAGAACATTGTAATCCGGCGGCTTCGCGCCTGGTCAACGCAAACCCGGCCCGGTGTAAACCCGGGATGCTTTACCCCCTGCTGAGAGTGAGGTGTCCGGTCTGAGCGGCAGACAACGAGTGAGTGCGTGCACCCCCGCCCTCCGCCAAACCGACATGCTCCGCGTCTGCGCAAGTTACGAAGTGGGTACATGAACGACAAACAGACCGGAGGGTTGTAGACAGGCGTACTACGCTCTCCCTTCAAGATATCTACATGAATACATGAGCGTGTCGCCATCTACTGTGAGAGGTATTCCCTGGTCTGGTTTCGATGTCGGTGGCGATCGTTTGCGCGCGTGTTGAGCTGAAAGCCACTGGGTATTCGAGCTCTCTCTTTGGTTTCATTCTTCTTGAGAATCAGGTAAGCTAAGTACTGTAGTTATTTTGCCGAGTACGCGCGGGAAACCGATGAGAGGTCGAGTATGGGGCAACTATTAGACATGTATACATGCATGCAATGCAACGTATTATCATGAAAACAACTAAAGAGGCCAGGCAGGGGCATCTGCTGCAGATGAAAACAACCAAGGGGAAAGAGCATCTACTGCATGCAGCATCGACTGCATCACCATCTACTTAACAATTCCATTTCGCCACGGAAGCGCACGAACGGTATTTGCTTCTCGCACGGCATACAATATTTCGACATTAAGTAGCACTCAATTGATTCTGATGCTGCTTCCGATGAAGAGAGCAAGCCCCCCTCCCCCCAAAAAACAAGTGCAACTCGACTACAGTGGGGTTTCGCTGTCTCTGAATGTCGACCTTTTAGTCGCCGGGGGCAAGCTCCATAACCGACTCCATGTTCTAGGCCAAAACGCGGGGGGGAGAGAACAAACACAGTTCGGAGACTACCCCTACTGTTACACGGCCTACACGTATACTTCGTGCAGAACCAAAATCTATCTATACACATGTGGAGGACACCTGCCGGAATATATAACCAACCATTTGTTCACATACAAAGTGTAGGAAGATATGATTCCTCGGGATAACTTGCCATCGGGAGAAGAAGTGGCAAGTAAAGCACCGAGGAGATTTGTCTCTTCCGAAGTCCATGGCCGCTTGCCGAGGGACGAAATGGGGAGCCTCCGCCTGCCTCTCTCGACCCTCTGGTCACTCTTTTTCTACCTTCCTCTCCTCGTTACATCTCACGAAAGGAAATAGCCACCCTTGGCAGTGGGAGAATACTGCAAAAGTACCGGCTGCTGTCTGAGACAGGGACCAGTAACCTCATTGGCGTCGACGAGAACACGGCTCCCCCCACAAAAACAAGTGCAACTCGACTACAGTGGGGTTTCGCTGTCTCTGAATGTCGACCTTTAGTCGCCGGGGGCAAGCTCCGTAACCGACTATTTATATGTCCTAGGCCAAAACACGGGGGCGAGAGAACAAACACAGTTCGGAGACTACCCCTACTGTTACACGGCCTACACGTATACTTCGTGCAGAACCAAAATCCATCTATACACACACACACGGTCATCGGTGCTAAACATGCAGTGCTGCTCCGGGTCGGCTAAGCCTCGCAACATTCACGGTTGTTGCTTCAAACATACTGTAGTCACACCTTCTTCCGAACTGGGGGTCGTCCCTCTACTGACGATGTAGAATATGCAGACAGACTCGACTAGACTTATCAAGGTTGACTCTGTGTGCGTACCAGAGAGAGGAGTTCCCGTACACGACGCCAGCCCTCAACAAAAAGTCGCCACCATAGGTAGCCGTAGGAAGGGGGCGGCTAGGTCTCACCGAACGACTACTATTGTTCAAGACCGGAGAAGAACATGAAACCATTTGCTCTGTACAACGTGACAGACAGGTGGAATAATGGAAAATGGGGCACGAAACAACACAACGAGCTTTTTAGCACCACCCACTTCAAAAGAACGCCATTATGACACTGCCTCCTCCGTACTTCCTGGAAGGCAGAGCCTGCGCCCGCTGGAAACGGTGTGCCGGCAGCATGAAGAGCTGGCCTCAATCTCATGGGAAATCAACGGATAGTTGGCAACGCAAACTGACCTGTTTCGTTTTCGTACTATGAACAAGAGGGCGCTCTCGGTTTGGTTTCCACGCTGGCTGCCGCTTCAAATTGAAAATAAGGACGAAACACGGCACGTTCAGTCGGACTTAATTCGGAAAACGGTTTGCGCCAAGCTATCGCCGCACACAGACTTGGAGTCGCCCGCACACTCCGTGGAACATAAGGCGGGACCGTGTTCGTCGTAGTCGTCCTCCCTTTTGCCGCAGAAGCACCTGGTCAAAGTTGTTTCAATTTCATAGGAGGAGGCGTAGGAAAACATCAGAAGAAGCCGGAAAAAAAAGAGTTGGTCAACAGCTGTCTGTGTAGTGCAGCTGCTTCATACTTAGGAGCGCACCCGTCACTACAATTACTGTACCTCCACAAAAAAAAACGAGTTGCGGGCATACCCTTGCCCTGGTTGTAGCCCGCTATTATTATTATTTTTTTTATTTTTCCAAATACAACACAACGAGTCCATTTCCGTCAGAGAAAAGAGTCAAAGACAGATTAGCAATGGAATCATTCTCTGCTTGCACTGTCTGCCGAGTTACTTTTCTGCGGAAGAGATCTTAGGTTTCGCTCGTTTAGGAGGATGAGGAAAGTGCCAAAAGTACGAGGAGGACGCTAGCAATCGACATTGATTGATAGCAGGCTTGATAGCAGGGTTCTTAATCTTGACGAGTGCCAAAGAGGAGGTGTCGGACAGACGCGAGCAATTGGAAGTATCTTTGTCAAAACTATCAACACACGACACCAAGCGTGAGAGAAAATAAAAATAAAATCAAGTCTCCGCTCGGTAACTTTTTCTCGGTGCGCCAGCGATTGGTGCGGGAAGCAGCGAACACGGCAATACAGGGCATTTTGTGGATGGTAACTGGCCATCACGGCAAAACTTGAAGAGGGTCTCCACTCGCTTCATCGAAGAGATAAAGGAGAGACGCAGAGCGAGCGTCGAACCCGTAACCTACCGCGCGCGCCTGGAGGTGACTTGTAGTCGTCTCAGCTGCTCTACAGTACTTGATTTGAAATTACGGTACAGTGCTGGTAATTGAATATGTGCGCGATAAGTGCTTGGTTGGTTGGGTGGTAACCAAACGCCACGGGATTTCGGTATTTGCACGGTAATTGGTTGGGTGGGAACAACGGGATGTGACGTCTATCCTTGGCAACGATTTGGAAGTTAATGGGAGAAGGCCGTTTCCTTTGTAATGGTTTGGATGGGTACGGCAACTGTAAACATTCTCGGTGGCGTCACCAATTACAATTCCCGTGAAAATCTCGCGGGAAAAGTTCTGCGAGGAAATTCCCGAGAGTAGCCTTGAGACTTTTGAGGATCGATGTGCTTTCATTCACGTTCGGCTTACTTTGTGCCAGATTGAAGCCCGAAGTACCTGGCGTTCGCCGCATCACAGAAGCTCTCACACATCTGCAAAAGGAAAAGAAGAGAAACACGCGGATAGCAGTCAATCGCCGAAAAGAGTGGTAACGGGAACTGCGGGCGCAGGAGGAAGGTATGTTCTTGTGCAGGCCGTAGTCCTTGCTCGGGACCCCTAGGTAGTTTATTGCAACGAGAGGCTTTCGGCTTGGCCACCTTCTGCCTTTGTTGTGTATATCACATTTGTATCAAAAATGCAGAGTACATTGATCCGCCAATCAATTTCTTAGAAGGATGAGACTGTCTCGTTGAAGCGACAGGAGTACTGTAGTAGCAGTAATCTTCGAGACGTCGCGAGCACCTGCCGATGAGTCCCAAGACACCTTATTATCACAAGGGCAAACAGCGACAACAACAGCTGTAGCGGGGGTAGGAAACTCCAACAAAGACCCTAGTCGACACGGACGGCTCACATCGTAGTCCATCTTGGAGCTCTTCGTTTCCTTGAGCGTCAGCGCTCTGTTGTAGATGTCGTCCGCGAAGCAACCCATGTACTTGGAGCCCCTCGGGACGTCCTCCGGCTCGCCCTCGAACTTGAAGACGGACAACGAGCTACGCCCTCCGCACGTCTTGATGCGACTGGTGCCGGGGCAGGCCTTGTTGCAGCTCTTCGACTTGCCGTGCTTGCGGGGCCTATCCTTCGAAGCAGAGCACCAGCACTGTACGTACGAATCCGATGGCACACAAGCAAGCCCGAAATCAGAAAGAGGGGCAGCGAGAAAGGCACCAGCTTTCGGCTTGATTCGGCGAGGTGCGTTTCTCAATATTTGACCTTGCCGCGGTCGCCACCGACCGAGTGATGGAGGAAACCCCTTTTTTGTAGCCAATATGTACGCGTTTTACGGTGCCTAGTGCGGAGACGAAGCCTACCATTTTGTTCTTCCAGGGAGAAATAGTGCGGTGGGCAACATCATTAGCCAAAGCCGACTACTGTAGAAACGGAACAAAGAGCAGTGGGCATGTCGCGACGACGGTGGTGGTGTTTTCTTTTGTGCTGCGTCTTCCCTAGACACAACCAAACTCTTCGAACCACTGTCGTGGCGCTTGTATTTTTCCCACGCTAAGCCTAACCCTTTTCAGGTTTGCTGCACAGCTCATCACCTCAGTGCCGTCTTGCGTCCCGAAGTACCTGGTGCCGTCGCACAGATCGGCGCACATCTGGCAAACACAGACAACGGCCATGTCAAGAAGGTTGGCGTGGGCTGGCTGACATGGGGGCGAGAGGATTTCGAATAACACTCTCGAAGGGAAAACAAAAGTGACGCACGCTAGCTATCTGAACAGCTTGACGATTGATTGCTGTTGCTTGTATTAGACCTTCGTTGCGGGAAGATGCCGTATCGTGGAAACGAGTCGAGGTACGAGGCAAACGAACTCCCCGCACGAGATGAAGGCCGTGGGTATGGTACTCTCTACAAGGTGGAGCAACTTTACGGGGTCGGATGGGGAGTCCGTCGCCATGTCCCCGTACAAATAATCCCATCACGTATGTACGTATACTGCTCTAGATACCTCATTGGTCATGTGTGCGTCGACATATTTCTTTCCCGAGAATACGTGGTCATCGTCGTCGTCCGCGAAGCAACCGACGTAGAGGTGCCCCTCGTGGTCGGGTTCAGGGCTGGTGCGAATAATCCCTGTGTTGAATTCAGAAGAAGGAGTTGTTCGAGACGGCGGACAGGGCGCAGCAGGCAATGGTAGGTGTTGGAAGTTGATACATAGGATTTGTTTGTGCCCTGTGCAGCAGCGCTAGCCACGGGAAGGCCGTTCGGCAAGAAGCATGGAGCCACCGTGCAAGTTCTTCGGTGCTCCCGCGAGGCACTACCGAGTCATGCTTGTTCCAGAGATAAAATCTGATTATTGGACACCCCCAGGGCGACGTCAAGCGAGGTTCCAAAATTTTCGTCGTCGGCTTCGTCTGCGTTGCAGGACATCTGCGAAGACCTGGAATAGAAGCATCTTACACTACCATTCCGTTCCCTCGGCCGTCTCGTGCTCGAATTGTTCGCGGGGTTGCGGTGCACTTAAGGGTGGTTCGATCACTACCTCTCCTCACACCCACCGAAAAGACTACCGTATATGACACAAGATAACATACCCCCTGGATCAATTTTCAAAGCTCGATTACTCCACGACGAAGAGGATGCATAAACGAAACGATACACTTTTGGAAAGCTCTCGACGAGACGGTTCCAACACCGCCGTTTTCGGCGCCGTGACTCTTTCTGTTGTTGAGAAATCGAGATTTGAAAAATCGATCCAGGGGGTGTTTTGCCTTGTGTCATTTACGGTACTGCGCATGTGTCCTTACCGTTGGGTCCTTCGATAGAGATGTCTCGGTACTCCACCTGCCGCGTGTTGGAGAAAAGAAAGAAGGACGGGGTTCACACAAGGAATAACAGCAGCAGTTCGGGGAAGCTAGCCAAGGAAACCACGTGCGGCGTGAGCCAGACAACACATTCTTCGCAGTATTTTATACATGGTATCTCCCTCGTAAGCAGCAGCTCTAGCGATACTAGGTTCTTGGCGTATATATGTACTGCTTGCCCGTATGCCGATGCGCTCGATTGATCTAGCCGTTGTGTATCCCATCGATTTGGCGGCGAAGCTTTCAACAGTAGTACATATCTGACCAATACAACAAACTACTCCTGTGGAATTCATTGGAAAGCCCGAACCTGAGCGCACCACGGACACCAGCGCGCGGAAGGTTTCTTACACCGCACTCCTCACCACACACGAGAGAGAGAATTCCGCGCGCTATCATACTACAGCCGTGGCTCCGTTATTAGAGGGAGCTTCATGAGAGGGGGCTCCGATAAAAGAGGGTCTCCATAAAAGAGGGTCGAGGGCATTTGTCACATCAACCTCTTAGAACGGAGCCACAACTGTACTCGACACGCTCCTCACCTTCCCGTCGTAGACCTGGTCAATCTTGTGGTAAAGCCCGAGCTTCATCCGCACACGGTCAGCGTCCCTGTGCCAAGCCACAGGCTTCAGGTTGCTGGGCCAGACCGCCCTGCCCTCGACAGCGCCGGAAAGCCTCACCTGGGCCATCGATGGGTTGAGATTCTTTTGAGAGGGTCGAGCGTACAGTGTGCCACCCTCTGCTACTGTTGCGGTGACGGGTTAGGATTTGCGGAAGAATGGATATACGAGATGTGCCATTGCCACAAAGGGAAGATGTCCATCGAATGTCGAGAGAGATGGAGAAAAAATGTAGCTCCTAGTGGTCAACATCGATGCCGCTGAATTCTGATTGGCTTGGTCAAACCGTATTCTTCCGCCCTCGGTTGTCCGTGCCATGGTCGCACGACCGTTGTACACAGCATCAAGGGAAGGGCAGGCAGGGGTTCAGAGGCGCAACAACGGAAGGGCAGGCAGGGGTTCAGAGGCGCAACAACAGGTAATTCGATTGTTTTCAAGTCGAAGTGATGAATGCACTTGCTTTCGGGAAGCTCTCCCACGAGACCCTTACCACCATAAACTCCCCGAAAGTGGTGACGATCTTCACGTGCACCCATTGTCCGGTCGAATCCTTCCAGTTCAGGTGCTTGCTCAGGCCCTCGTGGAAGTTGTCGGGCATCTCTCGGTTGCTGAAACGGACCATGAGGCCGTCCTTGTTCGCGGTTAGGCAGTAGATCGGGTCCAGCTTGATCATCGTGCCCTTGACCTTTCCCTTCCCGATGGTCCCCTTCTGCTCGTGCGCACCCCGGCATACAGCGTGTGCGTGTTATGTGCGATAGGTGAATCTCGAAATGGTCTACAAGAAGAAACTGAACCCCCGAGAACGGAGGAGAAGAGATAGCCAGAGAGGGAGAGAGCAAGCACACAAGGAGAAGGATAAAACAAGAAAAAATCACTCGAGAAAAACATAGCTCGAAAAAATACTCACAAGCTGTCCCAGGTGTGTGTACTTGGAGGACACACGCATGCCCTCTTCCGCTCGAAAGCTGTACTTGATTATGTACTTCTCGCCCTTGTAGTAGTCGAAGCCTTCGGGGCCTTCGTTGACCTTCGTTTCGGACCGCTCCTCGTCCTTTTTTACTACAAACCTTGGACGCGCGCGCGGGGGATTGGGTTGAGGTCAGCGTTGTGATTACTGATGTCTGAGAGAGGGAACTAAGAGTATCCCCTTGCCATGGATGAATGATCTGCTGGATCCCGGTACTTTGATGCTGGCGCTTTTTGTGAAGAATTTAACGATGAGTTTTGCCCGGGGGCGAAAAACACTATCATGTAGGTTCGGTACCTCTCTCGTGTATGCCCCCATGCGCTATTCGGGAATGGGGGAGTGGTAAGCAGGAGGCAAGGGGGTAGGGGGAGATCAACACACGTATCCCTATTCGAAGTAATTGCCGCCTTCCATCGCCGCACTGAACCTTTGCAGGAGAGAAGACGGGTAACCTGGTCTGTTTAGTTGTTTGCTCGTTTTCTAAAATCCACCTTACGGAGTTCTTCGAAGCATATGGGCGTGAACAACAACTGGCGACAAATAGATAATTTTGTGTCTGGTCGATCATTGCCGATGCATCATTGCTTTCGAGGATGCACAGCGTCTACCAATTTGTGTGGTTATTGGAGAACGTAGGGGAGTGGAACGGCGTTTTGTATGACTGTACTACAGTGATCAATGAAACGGGCTGGAGTCTAGTCGACTGATAGGGGGAAGTCTGCATCAACCCCACGCGACAGCTCCGAGCTATTCCCGTGCTAAATTATTATATCTTCACGCGTGAACCGACAAGAGGAAGCTAAGGTTGGGCAGGTCGGAGCATGCTGTCCACCTCAACTACTACCAGGTACACAGTAAGCTTCGTCCACCTTGGAATTAACTCTAGACGGGCATGCAAGCTGCATCCACTTACAAGGAGCACGGATAGTGACGTTTGCCGGAACACTTGGTCATGTACCCCCCCTTTTTGTTCACCTCGTCCAGCGAACCCGGTCCCTTGGTTCGAAGAATACGGCGTTCGCAGGGACAGTGACCCGGCAACGGTCGAGGGGGAGGGGGGGGGGACGCGCACGTGCTGGGGCCATACGCTTATTGACCTGGCGTCTCTACCAAGACCAGGTATCATGTCATCGGCAGCACGTGGCTGTGTGCTGCTCGTCTTGTATGTGAGTGCTGTGAGTACTCTTGCGAAGCAGCCTTGTCTTACCAGAGTCATGGATACATGGCGGCCTGTCAAGCTCAGCAAATCTCTCTGTCTCCGAAAACTACTGCTTCTCCTCAACCATGCCTAACCAACGGTGTAGTACCCTTAGTCTATATCCGGTGATACAGACCCGACGCCACCCCGAAGCTCGAACCAGGATGGACGTTCGGTTTCATCTAAGAAAATAATTTCCACACAAAGCTGGGTACCTACACTGTTTGAGACCCGCGCTTTCAGGTCGCTCTTGCTTCGCGGCCGGGGTGCTGGACGTGTTTTGTACCAAGAACCATAAACTGGGCACCAAGATGAGTTACAAGCAAATCGTTTTCAGGAGATGTTATCGTCTGTTGGAGTCACCCTCTCACTATCTCTCCCTATTGGTTGCTGGATTGAAACTACAGAGCATTGGGCACCATAATGCTGTTCCTATGTTAGGGATGGCATTTATAACAGGATACCCAGCTCATGCCAAAGATCCTATTACGCACGGAGCCTACCGCTCGATATTGGTGGTACCAGACACAATCCTCCACGTGTTGAACAGCCTAGCTATTTCCGCAACAAGGCAATACACTTTCTACTCACAAACACACAATCCCAGTCGATGTGGTTGTCCTTCTCCGCATCGCAGGTGATATCGATGGCGCCATGCCTGTGTTGTGACGCGAAAGCACAAGCACCACAGCAGCGAGAGCAAGCTCCAGGTGCGTTGAGGTTGCCCAGACACGACGTTAAGTTCAAGAAGTATTCGGGGATTAAATGAGACATCGAACGCACCGGGTTGGACGATTGCAGGAAGGTACGGCGGCCGTATGCAGCGAAAGCATGTGCGCCAAGTGCTCAAAAGCATTTGACATCCCAGCACTAAGCAAAAATTGCCGTTATGTCCACACACGTCCTCTGGCGGCCGTAGGCATGCGAAGATGAGTAGCCTACACCTGTCACCGACGGTTGAGGTCGGTGGGGAGCTGTCACACACGAAGTTCAGCTGAAAAACGGTATTGCACCGCGTCGGCCGGACCCATTCTTGTCCCAAGGCTGTACGTCGGGACGCAATATCAGGTATAAGAGTCTCAGGATCTTGCCCGAACACAATATGAGGTGACTGTCCATCGCTTGCTTGGGGAGTTGTCGTTGAACTCAAGGGAGACAACCAAACACCAAACAATATATTTGGTACCTTTGAACTAGGAAAAGCCCGGAGGCGTGGAATGAGTGAAAAGCCCTCGTAGTGCGCGTTGACGTTTTGGACGAAAACACAGCGAAGATGTTGGTGCAGCCACCGACGCACGGCACTTGTGCAGAGAATCGCTGTGAGATACTCTCAAACTTACCACCTCGTGTTTCCAAACGTTCTCGTTCAACCCGGGAGAGAGTTGCATGGGTCAAAACGGGCTACGACAGTCGACCAGGTCTCCATTCACCCGCAAGGTAGCACCATACACTATAAGGAGGCCACAACCCAGCCACAGAAGAGCGGGAGCGCGAGAAACAGCCAGACACATGTGAAAGGAACCTACGCAGAGACAATAGCCGGGGCTTCCTCGAAACACTCAGAACAGGCCTAAGCGTTCGACGCGCAGAAAACGCAGCGAATTTCTTCAAGGTTTGAATTGCAGTAGCAGTTGCCCTACTGGGAGAACGTAGTTCCTTTCCCCCCACACCAACAGTCACGATCATACTCCGAAGCAGCCCCAAAAGATTTTTTCTTCGATTAATATTCGCAACCGTTGCTCCTCGTCTGGCTCCGCCACTGATCGGTTGCTGCTGTGCACTGCCGCCGGAAGTGATTCTCAGGCAGACTCTTGCTTACTTGTGCGCCGTGAAAAGTAATGTGAATTCTTTCTCAACACACAATCAGTAGTACCGAAACTTTCGTGGCGTAGTCATCGCGTCAACTCTCCAAAACCCGTATTCAACACATCGTCGCTTTGCCGATCTCCGTACGCGTCACTCACACTAGTGTCCTTGTCCCAGCGAGACTACAGACAAGTGTTATCATCAGCCCGAGCTCGCCCGCCAAGCTAAGACGATAAGGTAGCCTCATCCTGGCGATGCCTTCGGCTGAACGAAAAACACCAGCAAAAGCAGCAGCAGTTGAACGCGTAGGTGCGTCCCAGGTGAGAAGCGTGGGGAGGAGTTACGGGTGGGCTAGGGTGCGGGAGTGAAAAAAGCTACAACATACCGGGGATGAAACGTTCCAATGTTCTTTTCTCCACAGTTCCGTGAAAACCGGACGAAATTTACGGCGCGTAGCAGCGGCAGCAGGACAGTAGAGTGGCACCAGCGGTGCTGTCGAGCACAAACGCAAAAGCCGACTGACATAAAATAATGTAGGTTTCTAAGGGTGTTCGTCTCGGTACCGTACAACACGGTACCCGACGGAAAAGCGATCTCTGGGATGATGTTGGAGTGAAGTGGTCATACTGCTGTAAGTTGCAGCCTTGTGGCTCGTTGAACAGATCGGAGAAACGGAACCGACAGCCCGCTGATGATGCCGAAGCCGTCGCCTCTATTCATCATGCCCACCAAAGAAGGACGGTATCAACACAGAACTTGGCTCGGTGATCTAGCTAGGTGTTCACACACACACACGATGCTAATAATAAAAGCACACACACACAGTCCTTTTCCCAGAAGGATTATTCTTCTCCTCTTTGACAAACGACGAACAGCGAGATTTGACGAAAACGGGTCTCTCGGTTGCTGAAGGTGGTATGGCCATTGTTGGAGTCCCAGTAGGGACAGAGTGCTTCCAGAGGAGTTTCGTCACCAACTTCGTCCGCGGTAACCCTGCTGAGTTGATACGCCGCCTTTCCACACTTGACGACCCGCAAGCGAGCTACCAACTGCTACGTTTGTCTGGCGTTCCACGCTTGTTTCATCTGCTGAGAACGATTGCACCGAGCATTACCAACACTGCCGCAAGAGAACATGACAACCTGATGATATGGGCAGTAAGCAAGATCGTTCTCGGCAAAATGGCAAACACTGTGGGAATTCCAACCGTGGAAGAGGTACGCGCAAACCCAGAGAAGAGTGAGGTCGACTTCTTCAAAGATTCAGCTCGGGCACAGGTGCACCTGCCCATACGTGAAGGGGGGCTTGGAATTACGAGCAGTGTTCTCATTCGAGAATCGGCTTTTGTGGCAGGGCAAGCATTAGTGTTCTCCAAGTCAGTGCAGGCATCAACAGGACTCACCATTGAACAATGCCTACCGCAACTTGCACAGCTACCAACAGGATTAGCTCTGATTGACTCCCTCAAGAAACTAAAAGAGATCATCACCAAAGACAAGCTCGAAAGAGCTGTTGGTCAGTCATGGACTAAACTTGTTACATCTGACGATTTAACTCCCACTCTTCGAGGGGTTTATCTCATGGAGGCCGGGAAGGTAGTAGCCGAGAGACAAAATGGAGACGACAACCCTGACGAGGAACCACCATCTCCGTCGACATGCGGGCGAAATGAATTTGGCCGGTACTATCAAGTCTTCGGAGCTCAAGCCGTCCTGTCGAAGCCCCTTCATGCAGCAGTCCGCCATATGGTAGTAACAGGCTTGAAAAAAGCAGGATCCCAGGAAACCTCAAAGAAGAGAGCCTTGATTCGCTTGGAGGAAGCAAAAGACAAGGGGGTTCTATCATGGCTGACAACGCAGGGGCTTTCGATGGATGAACGGATGCTACCTGACCTTTATCGAGAATCGATCGGTCGTGTACTGGGGAGTCACGACCGAACTGACTACGATACAGGCAGACTTTGCAGCGCAGGTGCATTGTCACCGTGTATGGAACGGTTGAGCCGACCCCATTCCCTGGTCTGCGCGAAGACCGGCGCCTCAACCTTCCTGCACAATAGGATGGTTCGCGTGCTGTTAAAGACATTACGCGAATGCCACATGCCAATCGCTGTTGAAGACTCTTCCCCATTTACTACAGGCACTGGTAGGGGAAGAGGGCTCTACAAGATGGATTTAGTGATCCCCCCAGGATTACACGCAGGAGATAAAGAAGAGGAACTCTGCACCAAATCCATCCTTATAGATGTCACAGTCGTCAATCCATCTGCTAGGCGAAGTATCGACAAGTCACTCCAAACGCCAGGATCCGCCCTCGAAGATCGAGCTGCAAGTAAGGCAAAACACTATGCGGGAACTTTCAACCCGTCTAGATCTACCCTCCTTACTGCTGCTTTTTCGACGTATGGTGGTCTTGGCAAAGGCACCAATCGACTTATCGTAGCTATCGCCAACCACTTGGCATACGAAGCCTTTTGCAAAGGGAATTTCGCCGACGAAACAGCCTTGATTCGCCTGAAGGCTTTTCATACGAATAGGATTCGGAGACGATTTACTTTCGAGCTGGCTCGTTTCCTGTCCGTACGAACTCGTGATGTTTTTAAACGTCATGGACTGCTCATGGATCAATTTCCACCCCGGCCAATAGGTTGGGATTTCGATAGTAGTACAAACGAAAACGATCATCATGATGGCGATGAGGGAAATTCGAGTGGCAACGATGAAGGAGGAGGAACAGAGGGAACAAGAGGAGGACAAGACAGAGACCAAGACAGCAGTCGAGAAGGGAATCATGGCGTGGAAGAGAGCAAGAGCTTCGAGCCAGAGGACCTCCCGCACAACAAAAGACGGAGAGACAGACAAGAAGAAGAGCTGCCAAAAAGTTGCTGCCAAAATGACGATGAGAATAGTGATGGTAGTAGTGGTGAAAGCAAGAAGAATGATAGAGAGAGCACTCCTAAACGAAGTCGAGTGCAGGGTGACAGTCTTAGTAGACACGTGCAGTTTTCTTCTGTTATTATTTACTACGGTATCTGTCTTTAATCCTGAGAATAGCGTAGCCCCCCATACGACACTCGGTCCCGGGGTCCCAGATAGTCTAGTGGACTGTAGAAACATTTTGTGTTTCCCGCCGCACTGAGACTGACGTCTTTTCATTGGTCAGCCGGTTAGCGCGGTCGATGCTAATAATAAAAGCACACACACACTGGTGAGTCACGCAGACGAACCACCACTTGGTATGCAGCGTCGCGGCTAGACGGCAGCTCAATTATCCGCCTTGCTTGGTACGAATAGCATACGGGGTAAACATCTCTGGCCAAACACACACACACCGCCGCGCTAGGAGGCGACGAGGCAATCCGCCTCATCCCAGGAACAAAATCAACAGCAAATGGTGTACTTACCTACCGTTAGTCTATAGCAAGCAGTAGCACGCTCAGTTGTACTGCCTTCTTCGCGCTCTGCGCTCGATTATGTTCCGGGTGCTGCTGTCAAGTGTTCCGGCGAATTGACCTAACCAATCCGACCTTTAACGACGCTCTTGTCGACATTGCGGTGAGGCAAAATGTAGCAGCGGGGGCGGTGCACGTGTAAGTCCCGTACAGCAGTTGTAACTTTATTTTGGGATCGTCCCCAGCGACACTCACCTGACAAGCGAATACGGAGCTACTAGATATATTTTCCAGCTGGGCATATGAAGAACACAGGAGAAAGAAAAAAAGGGCGGTATGTGTACCCCCACTCCACTACGTGCAACCTTCATCTGCCGACCGCAGCACCTGCAGTAGTATCAGCCACTGGAAACGTCGTAATCGTGCGTCGGTAAGGACCTGCTGCTGACTGCTGACGTTGTTGAGAGACGAGAAGTGTTCAAACGTTCAACATTGCACCGACAGAACCAAACCAACGGTCAACACAAATTCGGAACATTTGCGCCGCACCGGGCGGCGCATGCTCTCACACACAGCTACGCCTTTCTCAGTAGCTTCTCTGCTGGCGGACAAACGAACAACAAATGACCTTTACAGCATCGAGGCCCACCTCGCCACGATCAGGAGCCCTTGGGTGGTTAGTAGAGCTCAAGACGCCAAGTTGCGACTGCCTCCACATGATCCGGCGGACCGCAATGTCGTGGGCACTGCTGCCTCTGCTGCTGTTGCTGCCTCCTACCCCCACGGAGTCGCAAGCTGCAGGTTTACTGTGCGAGGTTTACTCCAGTCCTGGAAGAGCGGGTGATCTCGATGCGCACCAAGACACCGAGACATATTTGTTCGAATGCGTGGACGGAGCCTTTCTGTCTGAGATGCGCGTCTGGGGGTGGGAGGATGAGTGTGTCGGAGCTGTGCAGGTATGTGTACAACAGATGTTTCGATGCATCTCGCACGCTCATACAACTGCGTTTCTGATATCGACACACCCGCTGCAAGGTGCACCCCTTTTTGGGGTGGTTGGCTTGTGACCACGCAAGGCATCCGTGTCAGTTGGACCAGTACGGACATTAGAAGACAACAACAGCAACAAGAACAACAAGGTGCGTGTTTTGCAGACTCACTTCTCAGGCACGGCCGGTATGTATGTTGTGTCTCTTCTCCAGTCATTCGCCAAAGTTTATCATCTCCGCGGACAATCAAGTACCGGAGGGACAAGCGAGTTTGTGTTTTTGTTATTAGCATCAATCGCGCTAACCGGCTGACCAATTAAAAGACGTTAGTGCCAGCTGGTAAAAATCAAGGTCCCTGGAAGGGGGCCAGAATTCGAAAAATGCGCAATGCGCTTGATGCGAATGCCAATACGACTCTCTCTACATATTCTTTCACGTAGACACACTTCTCATTTACACAAAGGCCCTCGCTCGAAGCTAGGAAGCCACTGATGCAAAGAGCGGAGGACAGCAAAAGGGTTATTTCAAGCCCAGCCGAAGCCAGGATATCGTGGTATGCTGCATCTCCCAA